>JAGFMW010000082.1:0-107606 GCA_021030935.1 Astrothelium subdiscretum | reverse complement strand
AAAATTGCGTTATTTAATATATCTATCTCAACACAAATAGTTTATTTGAAATCAAAATATATCAATATAGATATAATTTAAAAGCAATTTTTTAAGAATTAAAAAACCACACAATTTTCTTTTTTAATATTCAAACAAATTGATTTTTTTTTTTGTTGTGTCTAATTTTTTTTAATAAAATTGAAATTCTTTTCAATAAATTTGTTTAAAAATAAAATAATTTTAGAGAATTTGTTAATAAATTGTTTATAATAATTCACAAATTTAATAAATATATATATTTTATATATATTGATAGATTTTGGCCAATTTTGAATTGTTTTGACTTTTTTTAAATCGATCGAGATTTTTGTAGAGATTACAATATATCTCAAAAACTCTATTTAAATTGTATAAAATTTGTATTTAAACAATTTAATATACAATTTTATTTCTTTTAACTATTAAAGCACAATATAAATATAATTAATATATTTTGTTTTTAAATTTGAGTAAATAAAAATATTGTTCAAATAAACAATATAGATTATATCAACTAATTCTACTAATATTTAATTGATATAAAATTGAAATATTATAAATATATTGATTAGATTAAATAGTATTATATTGTATTCAAAATATTTATAGTGGATTCTAAATATTGTTTTTTATTTGTTTTTTTAACAAATTCGAATCCAATAATATATATCACAAATATCAAACTTTATATAAATTTTTGCGCTCTTAAATTAATCAAACAATTTCTAAATAAACAACAATAGATATCTATTTTTTTTTGTAACCCAATTTAAATTTTTGTAGTTCACACAAAACTTTAATATACTATTTTTTTTTTTTGAGAATAAAATTGATATATTTATAAAAAATTTGAATTTTTTAATTTATTTTTGACTAAAAAATTTATTCAAATATTTACAAAAAATTGCCAATTTCGCTATAAAAAAATTGTAAAATAATTTATACAAAAATACTTTTTTTTTTTCAAATTAATAGCTAAATCGAATAGAATATACTTTACTAAATTTGATAATTTTTTAATAAAAAAAATATCTACTTTGAATATATATTTTTTTCTTAATATAAATAAACTTATTTGAAAACTTTTTGTCTAAATTTAGCCTATTATAAATTAGAGAATTTCAAAACGCTCTATAATAACGCCTCTCAAATTATAATCTCTATTTTAAGCGATTATAACAACAAAAATTGTTATATAAATAATTTTTATATTTCGAACTATTTTATCTAGCGTCTCACACACAATAAACTTATATTTTAGTCAATTCGATTTTTTTTTAATCTTATATTTTATAATTAAATATACTATATTTATTTTTAAATAATATATCTTTAATTATAAATAATTAAAAATTATTGAATACTAATCAATATTTATAACAATAAAAAAAATATTTTACTTTTTTTTAATTTTTTGCGAATCAATAATAGTTATTCTAAATTAATATTTACTATAAATATATACAAATATCTTTTTAAATATTGTTGACTTTTGTTTATTATACAATAAAATTTTTAGTCTCAATTTTTTTGCTATTATTGGCGAAAAAATATTTATATTAACATTGAAATCAACAAATAAATATAATTTTACGTTTTCAATACAAAAATTAAACTCAAATTAATTTTTATTCACAAATAAATCAAATTTAAATTTGTTAAATTTTGCTTTAATATATTTAGTTTTCTAAATATTAATATAAACTAAAAAAAAAAAAATTTTTTTTAATTTTTGGCTTTTTTCAAAGTTGCTTTTTCTAAAATTGTTTATTTTTTTTTGAGACAATTTGTAAAATAATAACTTTTTTTGTGACAATTATAATATTCTATTTTAGAAATATTTTTTTGTGATTTATTATTTTATTTATAAAATTTTGAAACGTATTTTTTATTTTGTGTTTTCGTGATTGAATAAAATTTATATTATTTTGAGTTTTTTTGAGAAAAATTATTGTTTTTTATTTTTTTTTTTCTTTTTTTTGTATATTGATAAATTTGAATATTTTTTATTTTGATTGAGTTTATTTGAATTTTATACAATTTATTAATTTAGCTCTCTATCAAATTGAGAGTCAAAAATAGTAATAAATCACAAAATATTATTTAGAATTGCAATTAATCGCTTAAGATATCAATAAATATAAAAAATATTCTTTTTTGATTGTTTTCGTCTATTTCGGTTTAGAGAAAATAAAAATAAAACAAAAAAAACGATAGTGACTAATTATAGCGTTATTTAAGCTTTTTAAGAATATTATAAATTCGCTTTTTTTATTTTTAAAAAATTTCTATTGTATCAAATATAAATTGCTTGAATTTAAATTATATAAAATCAAATTGATATAAACTAAATCTTTTTAAACGAACAAAAAGTTTCTAATTTGTTTGTTTAGTGTTATTTATATATTAAAAATCAAATTCGATTTTCTAAAACTTTATTTAAAAATCTATTAAAAATTTAGTGTAGTAGCCTTCACAATTGCGAATTTATTAATTATAATTAATTTATTTTTTGATTTCAAAGCGATAAAATAGTTTAGACTTAAATAAATAAAAACGCAATAAAATAAAATAAAATTGTATAAATTGTAAAAAAATTAATTGACTTATATTGTAATAAATTGTAATATTTTCTAACTCAATTTGAGCTTTTCGAAATTGTAAAATTTTCAATTCCAATTTTTTTTGTTTATATTTTATCTAAATATATTTTATTTTCAAATTATATTGTATTTTATTTTTTGCTATTTGTAATAAAATTAAATTGAATATAGAAATATTAGAAATAGATATTTGAAATTCTAACAAATTATTATCAAATATTTGTAATATATTTGTGGACAATCCAATTAATAAATTCTTAGAGATATAAAAACGAATAATAACTATTATAATAATAGCTTATTGTGCAAATAATAAATAAACAATTCGAATATAACAATTGCTAATAACAAATAAAAATATAGTATATAAACTAAGCTATTATTACAATAATTAGATATTAAAAATGGAATTAGATAAATCGCTATCTCTTCTCTAATCGCGATTACTCAAAAATATATAGATAGCTACAATATAGCCTAGAATTCTACTATTCCGCCCGGATAATCACTATCCGTCCGTTTACAACCCATACCGTCGCAGAATAGGCCGGATAGGCCTCAACCGAGCCAATATGGGTTAGGATAGCCCAATTAAGGCGATAATGGAGGTAGAATAGTCCAGCCAAGGCTTTGCTGGTCACAGCATTTGGTAGAGCATTTGGTAGAGCATTTGGTAGAGCACCTAGCAAAGCACTTACCTAATAGAGCTCTACTCGCTGCTCCATTCGCTGCTCTGCTCGCTGCTCGCTTTGCTTCGATAGGGTATTCGATAGGGTATTCGATAGGGCATCTAGTAGAATAGATTTAGGTCTACCACGTCACGTGTATACGGTCGCCGGTCGCAATGCGAGACTTTGACGTCGAATAACTTTTTCAATGTATTTTATTATAAGTATTGATATAACTTTGTAAACACGTTTAAATAGATGTTTATAAATTAAAATTACATACTAAAAAAGATTTCGAAAATTTTAAATTTTTGAAAACTTTAATTTATAATATTTTTTTTTCTTGTAGTTACAACTATAAACTAAACTCGGTTAATACTAACCTGTAACCTTTCTTTTTTCTACAGCATAGTGTTTCGGCGGAGTACTTCCGCCAGTTGGCCTATATCTTTTACGTGCTCTCCTCCGAACTGCCTTTCTGCGATCCACCTTCTTTCTGCCAAAGGTTAAAATTCACCATGGAAAACATCAAAAGTGAAACACCTGTCGCCGCCGAGCTGACCTCAGGAGAAGCACGAGCGGCAACCGCGCCATTATCGTACGATTCTCGACTGCCGCAGGAAGC
Source organism: Astrothelium subdiscretum (assembly GCA_021030935.1). Lineage (NCBI taxonomy): Eukaryota > Fungi > Ascomycota > Dothideomycetes > Trypetheliales > Trypetheliaceae > Astrothelium > Astrothelium subdiscretum. The sequence continues at coordinate 103,689 of JAGFMW010000082.1, read as the reverse complement.
TCCCACGACACATTATCTCGTTGGTTGGCGTTTGCACCTACTCACAACGGCGTACGTCTCCAACCTCTTGCTCTATGACATGCACTTACTCCAATGCTACCCTAGCCTCTGCTTGACTTTATTCCTTGTTAATATCGAAGTCTCAATCGTTGCAATCTCTCTTGTCGCCATCGTGAATGACCTTGGCGGGCTCCGAGAGTCTGGTTGGGTAGTCACGGGCTACCTTGTCACTTATACTTGTATGATGACGCTTGATTGCGATAAGCTGGATTCGTACCTGAAACTTGCTAATTTATTTCGCTTGAATAGGTTTCATCATTATGTGGGCGAAGCTTAGCGACGTCTTTGGCCGCAAGAGCTCAATCATCGCCACGCTTTCAGTCTTTGTGGTGTTTTCGGGGGCCTGTGGAGCTTCACAAACCATGAACCAGCTGTAAGCAAGTATTTCTTTACGACTTTTTCACCGCAATATATCGATTACGCGGATGTTAAGTGCGTTCATAACACGGTACGGAATTCTGACCCAATTTTCTTGGATTGACGACTCAGTAGAATCGTCTTCCGGATATTTCAGGGAGTCGGCGCCGCAGGATGTTACACCCTAACCATTACGTTCATCTTCGAAATGGTGCCAACGACCAAAGTCACAAGCTATGCGTCGCTCATGTCAGCTTGCATGGCATTGGCCTCTGTCCTCGGCCCTATTTGGGGCGGTGTCATCAACAACCACTCGACTTGGAGGTGGATATTTCTTTTGAAGTAGGTCTATAGGTCATGTTATGCCGGCTCCTACGTACTTCATGTACTAAACTACCCAGTCCACCCCCTGGCGTCTTTGCTATTATCCTTCAACTCATTACTATTCCGTCTGGATTCCCGCACCACATCGACCCGTGCAGGGCTCATCCGACGCTGACGTCTCTGCTATCCAAGCGAACCCTCCGAAGGCTGGACGTCCCTGGAGCGTTACTCATGCTGGCATTTTTGCTTCTCCTAGTAGTGGCTCTGCTGCAAGCAGGCACAACTTTTAAATGGTCTTCGCCCGTCACGATAGTCATGCTTGTGCTATCTTTTTTGCTTTTTTGCTGCTTCTTAGGCTGGGAGTATTTTGTCAGCGAGACGGCCCAAAGTTTCTTCGAGGAACCCGTCTTTCCTTTCAGATTCCTACGAAATCGACCATTGATGGGGATTATCCTGTAAGTAATACCCCCCACACACATTCCATGACCAATTGACCACTGCTCTAAATTTTATCAGCCTTTCATTTTCGGTCGGTGTTCCGTTCAACGTCGTCATCGTCGAACTACCAATCAGACTTCAAGCGACAAACAACATGTCGCCTTTAGCGGCAGCCGTTCACATCTTACCTTACACTATCCTCACTCCGGTTGGTTCCTTGCTCTCCAATGGCATCGCTTCGAAGCATAAAATTTCGCCAATATACCTCCTTCTACTAGGTTCTGTAATGCAAGTGCTGGGCCTGGCATTGATGACTACAATACCGTCTACGGGGTCGATACCAAGAGCACAGTACGTCTTTGAGGCCATAGCAGGATTTGGAGTCGGCTTTACTTTCGGATTGCTTGTGACGCTCACGCCGTTTGCAGTCGAGAAGAGAGACTTAGGTCAGTTATTGCTGTTTCTGTTTTTGATGATGTTTGCTGGTCTCACAAAATTCAAACAGCCGTAGCAACAGGCGCGACTATGCAGTTCCGCATGCTTGGTGGCGCAGTGGGTCTTGCAATTGTATCCTCCGTAATTTCAAGTTACTTGACGTCTCACCTCAAGTATGTCCTGTCAGCGGACGAGGTAGCAGCTGTTTTGCACAGCCCTGCTGCGATAGCCAAATTACCATTTACGAGCCAATTAGCAACGCGCGCCACTTTTGCAGGTGCCTACGCCTTGCAGATCAAAATCGTTGCGGGGCTCGCTGGGGCTCAAGTCATAAGTTTGGCGATGATGTGGAAAAAAGAACAGTTGCAGATCCGGTAGCAATTTTCTAGATGTGACTGAGGCGTTGAGCGTAGGGAAAAAATTGATTGAGCTTGGTTTTCATTCTTTCAGGCCCCTAGATGTAGTCTTACGTGGCTTGGCTGACAACACCCTGGTGTAGATTCCAGGGTAGATTCCGCCTGCATTAGAGGAGCCCCTTCCTGGAATACTTACCTACCTTGATTCGTTCAAGTCTAAAGCCCCAGAATTCTACCCACGAACTTCAAGAGGAGGCATAGCAAGTGCGGTGGTTGAGCTGTTTTGGCGGGTTTGCCTTAATTCGTTGCCTTGATGTTCACTTTGATTAAGAGCAGGCAAAAGGCAACAGTCAATAAATCGCGATACTACGTTTTCATGCACGTCTTACATCGCCGCGGTGCCTTTCCTCCTACCGCTGACTTGCCTGTTACTCCGTGATTCGCTCGGCGTGCAACGGAATATTTGGGGTTCAGGCCCTGCTTGTGCTGTCCTCTGATCTCAGCCGTGTTCAATTTACTGTTTTTTTTGCTAAAGCTCTTCTCAAACCTCGAAAGTCGTGAGCGCTATCTATCTACTACTCTACATTCAGATGTACCTCAAGTAACCCCAGACCGACTGGATTCTTGCGTACATTTACAACTTCCAGCCGCTCATCCGCCTCCTTGATCAACCACTCGAACTCTTGCTCGCTCCTCTGCTTTGCACCCAGCGTCACCATCATACAGAGGTCGATCTGTCTTAAATAATGATCTTGAAACTTGGTGATGGTGCCCCTATCGGGTAGTATCACCTCGTTGATAAGCAATGGCGTGCCGCGTCTGCAGCGCTCCAAAGCTGGAACCACTTGACGGACTATCCTAATTGCGTCTTCATCACTTTGATTATGGAGACATTGGCGTATTATGAAGGCTGAGGCGTCATGGACGGGCTGCGGCGTGAAGAAGTCATGCTTTTGGAAAGTCACGCGCTGGTCTACATCTCGTTCTATTTGAGAGAGCATATGTGGGGAGACATCCTGAACCACGAACTGAAGCAGTGGGAATGACTATGAATGATTAGAAAAATGACTCCAAAGAGAATAAAGAGAATATCTTGGTGTAATCTCACACGCGCAAGTGCGATGGCAATGTGTCCATTCCCACCGCCAATATCAATGACCTTCCCCGTCTTCAAAGATGCCCAGGAGAAGCCGTTCTGAAGCTCATCGATATGCCGATTGACTATGATTCATTTAGCTTCACAATTTGAGCTGCACGTGGAACGATCAACTTACATTGCGACCAGCCGCTCAGCGCCTGCGCAACCCTTTTCGCTTTAACGGGCCGTTGCTCGTAGTATTCGTACATTGTAGCTCCAAATCTTTGGTGAAAAGCCGACTCTGATCCTTTCAAAGCAAACGGAGAGATATCAATGGCAGCCGACATCTCAGACGCAGCTCTCAGCATGTCATCCATCTGCCAATCAGCCGCAGCGTAGAAGTCGGCATCTCGAGCAAGAAGCGCCGAGCTGGCTGTATGTGTGAAGCTTTCACGCTCGCCCTCGACTTCAGCAAAAATCCGATGTGTCGCAAGCATTTTCAAGACGCGTCCCGTACGATCCACATCCATGCCTGCGTTATGAGCAATTTCCACGACGCTAGCTTTTTCGGCACCGCCCCCAGATTTCGGAGCGGATGATAGTGGCACGTGATAGAAAAAGCGCCGATTGAGGGCGATTTGCAAAGCCGCGAGGTCAAACTGTGTGAAGAAAAACTCTTGCAGCGTGTTCTTTGGGCCGTTGACCAGACGAAGGAGGTCAAGCGCCGCATCATTCAAGGGTGCGCGGAGAGCTTCATATTCTGGAGTTTCTGGAACACTCTCTGAATTTGGTGTGAAGTTCGGCTCAGGCAATGAGTTAGAAGTGAGATAGGAGTAAATTTGCGAAGACAGCAAAGAAATGCGTTGGGCAAGTGCAAGGATAGAGATGTCCTTGTCGGGAGTTGCTTTAGAGAAATCCATCGAAACTTAACGTAGGATGATTTGTCCTCGATGGTAGTAAAATGTAGTCGGCAAAAAGACTTACTAAAACGCATGAATGTAGAGAAATTCCTGCGAGATTGCTTGTACCTTCTGTAAGTCAATTCGATTGGTTCGAAGAGGCGACTCTATCTTGATGACCTGGCCAGGGATGCAAACAATCTCTTGGGGAACGCCGAAGGCCGGCATCGTCATGACCGAATCTGCTAAGAAACTCCATTACCATTTAGGGGGCCAATGGTGTTGGATCATGATCTAAAGAGGAAGTGTCCTGGTATTTTGAAGTTGAGGTGCATGGATTATCGTTAAATAAACCGGGCTTTCCCCGCTTCGGGCAATCACTCGGCATGCCCACCAACGCTCTCGGATGCATGGTAATATAAATTTGGGTAGTACAATGAGCACCATCCCTGTGAATGCAGAGGATTCGCCAATCCATGCTCTAACCCCCACATGTTACCCCTTTGTACAGTCGCAACGATAATTCTAGGCTTCACACGATTGCCTGGCTACATCATTGCATTGATAGATTGGGCCATATTCATTCCATACATACACTATCGCACTATCGAAATCCGTATTCGCATTACAACAAACCCTCCAGTAGATTGCTCCTCATGCAACAATCACAAAATTACGCACCTATGGCTTCAGCGCTGTTCTGATTGTCATCATTAAGTCTTGGTGCATTGCTAGAGATCTCCTTTACCTGTGTCTGGGCATCGTAGCAATCTAAGAAGGGAAGTCAGTCAGAGGGACGTTGGTTCTATGAAGATCTGATGGAGAGGAGCACGAACTGTTCACTATTCGATAGGAGACTGGGCCCATTCTCAATCCGTCGGCAAGTGCTCCGACCGTCTTCTCAAGTACGTTGCAGACGAAATCCGTACTGTACCAACTTTCGTTGAAGGCAACCGAAAGCGTAATCTCTCCACCCCAGCTCCATGGGTTGAATGTTATCATAGGCGTCGCGACTTCGCAGCTGACCCAGAAATCTGTGACGCGCAGTTTCGACGCAGCTAGCGCGTCGTCGCCTTCTTTCGGATACTCACTCCTGATGAAGTTGTCCATTTTCCCCAAGCTACTGATGACTGGTGTTTTAGGGTAAGGGCACCCACGCAAGGGAAATGTAGAGAAGAATTTCGTGATCCTCTCCACGTACGGTTCGGCAAGCTGTAGAAGGCTGACCGTCTTGCCAATTTTTGAGCCAGGCAGCTTGTAATGCTCGACATTCTGACAGTAGAAGGCGCCCAATTCAGAAGCTAAGGTGCAGAAGCTCTTTCCCGGAATGCTATCGCCATTCTCCAAGTGTTTCACCACGCCCTCGATTCGCAACGGCAGCCCTGAGAGATACGTGCCGACTGGTTGCAAGCAGTCTTTGGCTCCAGCTGCGACCAATGCCCTACGTAGATCACAGGGTGCCCAGATGACGTACGAGTCTGCCTCCGGGTCCTGAGGAAATTGCGCCGTAGCTCGAATGATGGCTGCGTTCACAGCACTTGTAACTGAAACTTGCTGGGCCCGACAAGAGCGCGCTATTTCTGCCGAACTCGTGGCACTCATGCGGATGGCCGCTCGGGAGCAAATTGTTGCGGCTCTTGTGTCAGAACCTGGCTTGGTAGGGAGAGCGATACTTTGTCCGCCGTTCGTCAGATTACTCACAAGATGGTCAGCATCTCTATCGTCACCCGGCTCATCTCGCACATGCTTGCGGACCAGAGACTCAAGGTTTGGACTGATTTGGTTATTTTGGGCCTGCTGGACTGAAGAGCTGTCAAGAGGGGCGTGAAGCCCATTTTGGACCACTTTTGCCAGAGCAGACATGAATACATCACTCAGCATGACCAGCCCAAACCCATCTGTGCGCCAGTGTGAGGTCCGAAGCACTATTTGTCCCGGGGCTGGAAGCCAGTGGCATGTGGTTGACCCCCTTCCTCGGTAAGGTGCTGAGAATAGCGCGTCAACGTTCGCGGAGTCGGGGCGCGTCGAGAATGATTCGCGGAATCTGGATTCGTTAAAGGGTTGAAGGGTAATCGTTGATAGATTGTGAGGGCGGGCTGCATCTGGGGGAGATATCTCAGCGCGTAGAAATGGGAACTGTCTCCCGACTTCCTCCCACGCTCTCGCGATATACCCTTCAGCGTCTGTGACATGAGATGGAAATTGGACCTGAATGACAGAGAAGCACGCGGCATGCTCGAGATTTGCTGGGGCTCCGACGTCCCCCAGAGCCTTGAAGAAGGTCTCAAGAGTGCCCATAAAGCGAGTTGAGATGCGAGGATCCGTCGTTGGTCTTGGTGGCACTTTTTGGTACCATCGCATGAACAAGACACAATGATTCGTCAATGGAGATTGGGTCGATCTTACGAAGACTCTTCTCCAAGATAGCGTACCAGCTACCCTGACAGTTCGACTTGAAAGTGTTCGCGATAGTGGCATCATTGTTGTTGCCATTGCCATTTAAGCAGTTATGGCTTCGTAATTCGTACTTCACATTCGGTGACTTGTAGATGAGGGAGCGAGCCTGCATCCTAACGTAGATAAAGGATGATCTCGGACGTCGCACAGTTCTAGGTGGTGAGAGAATTGCTCGTGGACGGGTTTGCCTTGCTGAGGCCAAGGATCTCTCATCTCGCCATCACACCTATTCTAGCGTAAGCTCCAGGCATGACCCTCCATTCTGATGCGTGAACATCCTAGCATTTTGTATGGATAGCATGCCACGCACACGAAATGTTCAGTCCCCAGTCGGGCCCCTGTATGTACGCATCAGGAGGAGAGACCGTTCATGCATTCGGCCCCCAACCCAGCTCTGCATTGCTTTGCCTTAGCAAGCCCTGCGCAATATCGGCGCAAAGCTGAGTCGGTAGTTCTTTGACTACACTGCTCGATAAGTATTGATCATCTTTGACATACGGAAAGACATTATTAATACTACGCGTTTTGGTCGCGGAGTACACTCCGTTTTTTAATGTACTATTCCCTGGTTAATAGCGTTTAAAAATTTATATAAAACAATATTTCGATCTTTTAATTGTATTGTTATTTATTTAATTTGGGTTAAAACTTTTTTATAAAAAATATATTATATAATTAAAATTAAAAATTCTAAAATAAAAAAAACACATTAAAAAATGGAATATAACGTAACTTCTATCAACGCGCGAAGCGTAACAATCTTGGAAACAATTATCGAATCAAATTAGCGCATTGCAGCAGGAGAAGAGCTTATTTATTGTTGGATTAGCCACTTCCTAGGCTTCTCATTGGCTAGCAATGTCGATCAATAGTGTGGTGGATTATTTGGATTATCTACCCTCACCGTGGATAGGGGTAATTTGGTCACGTGTTCTCCACCTAGATATCTAGCCACGTAGCCTAGCACCTAATAACAACATGCTTCACCCACCGACCTGACTCACCCTATTAGATAGGACGTGAGTACGGGTCCCGGGTGTAGCCACATTTATATTTTCATAATTTTCCTTGACCTGTCCACGTAATACAATCAGGAAGCTTCATCGGTTCAGCTGCTTGTCTTAGACTATCCATATCATACTCTTCCACAAGCAGGTTGGATTATCATACACTCTCGAATTTTGCGCATCGCAATTGCCATATGGATTATTATACCACTGCTCTAGCTTCACTTGCAGGCTATATTTTCTACACAATTATATGGCACTTATGTCTGGATCCTTTACGCCACATCCCAGGGCCGCATCTCGCAGCGCTCACCCGCTTGTAAGGCTCTTCATCTGCTTCGAAGGAATATTGGGCTTACCAGATACGTTTTAGGTATGAAGCGTACTATGATATATGGCTTGACGGACAATACACTTTCAAGATCATAGAGCTGCACAAGAAGTATGGGCCCATCATTCGGATCTCCCCTAGGGAGCTCCATATTTCTGATCCGGTACGGTGTACAATTTACTATGCTATTGGCACCGACTGATCCACGGTAGGACTTCTACGACACTATCTACGCCAGCTCTACTGCTCCGCGGTGGACTAATAAAGACCCGTACTTCACAAAATTTATTGGGCTAGACCGATGCGTCTTTTCCACAGTCCAACATGGGCTGCATCGCCAGCGCCGTGCTGCTCTCAACCCGTATTTTAGTATGGCCAATGTGAAAAGACTGCTCCCAGTCATACAGGAGAGGCTTGGTGTCATGATGAGACGAATGAGCGAGTTCAAGAATACGGGCGAGGTGTTGAATATGAGCTGCATGTTCTCAGCCTTAGGGAACGGTAAGACGAATGATATCGGGTTGAGACGGAGCTGACATGATCCTGATAAGATGTAGTGAATATCTACTCATTTGCGCGCTGCGATTACAAACTCGGTAAGGCTTCAGTTGCGGTTTGAGCTCGTTGTGCCGAAATTAAAAAGGCTTCAGAATCTCCACACTTCGATCCCTCGTCACGAGATGCAGCTCTCGCAGGCCTCCATTCAATTCACATTATGAAGCATGTTCCGTGGGTTCACGACGTAATGAAAGCGTTGCCCAAGTCTCTAGTACAATGGCTACAGCCAGCACTAGCCTCGTTCCATGCGCAGCAAGAGACGTCTAGAACACAGGTTGAAAAGATACTGGCTGGCAAGAACCAAGAATGGCGCGGAAAGGATCACCCGACTATCTTTCATGCTATCCTGGATTCCAAACTTCCCCTCCACGAGAAAACAGCAGGACGATTGTCCGAAGAGGCCCAAGTGATAGTCATGGCCGGAACACTTACCACAGCATCGACCTTGGAGTTGATAACGTTCTGGCTGCTTAGCCAGCCGGAGACCCTACGGAAATTGAAGGGAGAACTACGATTGGTGATGCCCTCGGTCGAAGACGTGGGCATGGTATCGCTTGCTACGCTAGAAGCCCTGCCTTATTTGACAGCTATTATTAAAGAAGGTCTACGGTTGAGCTATGGCTTGTCGACACGTTCGCAACGCCTTGATCCCGAGAATTATTTAGTCTTTGCGGACAAGAGAACAGGCAAAGATTGGGTAATCCCACCAAAAACATCGGTAAGTATGACCAGCGTGCAACTTCACCGCGACGAGGTTATCTTTCCCAAAAGCAATGAATTTGTAGCTGAGCGCTGGCTTGGAAATAAGGGAAAGAGATTGGAGAGATATCTCACTGCCTTTTCCAAAGGTAGCCGCAATTGCCTCGGTATCAATCTTGCATGTGGGGAGTTGTATCTAACCCTCGCCTACATGTGGACGCTGTGGGGTAGTAGAGACGCGACACTGGACGATGACGTGGGTGTGCTTAGTTTGTTTGGGACTGATTTACGTGACATCGTGATGGACGCAGACCATTTCATTCCCACCCCCCAGAAAGGGTCGAAAGGTATCCGAGTCATGGCCTGTAGGGTATGATATAAACCTCAATTTTATACAAGCTCTATCCTTCAAAGAAACTTTTCTATGTATGAAATGGCGAGTAAATGACAGCATTTTTCGAGCTCCAAGGAAATTGTTAATTTTCGATTCGGGGCATCTACTTCAAATGTTCCGCCATGACCAGCTCAGTTTGACTCTCCGCATTCCTTTCTGCCTGTCCGGCCGACCATTGGCTCTTCGTTGACCTGAGATTCGCGAGAGGCATTGAACTTCCCGGTTCGCCATTGCTATTGCCGTTACTACTATCTTTTGAACCCATCAGACGATTGATAGAGCTACCAGCCTGCTGAGCCAGGTATGCCGTGGGCTTCGGGGTAGTAGGTCCTGTAAAGACAAGAATCGCAGCCGTCATCTCAAGAACCATAAAAATACCAGCTCGGGAAAAATTGTATGTAACGTCGTCGGAGCTTTCGTACGTATATCCTAAAACTGTTCTTGCAACGGCTGCTGCGACCGATCTGTTCGTTTCCGGTCAGTCTGAGCATTCATGTATCTTGTTCATTGATGTAGAACCTACATGATTCCAATGAAAAAGACAAGAGAGATACCCATTCTTCTGCCTTTAGATATGTGTAACTTCCAAATTATTCTCTGCGGGAGTAGTAGAATGATCAAGTCTATGACAGCGTTCATTGTGCCTGTGACAATTGGGAGTTTCCTGGTGTTGACACAATGACCACCCGGAATTGTCACATCCCACCAAGCTGCGCGTGGGTGGCAGGACGTCGAATCGATCATAATGGCGATGAAATACATGAGGACGTTAATGGTCGACACAATGTAGCTCAACCATTTAAACCAGTTGCGCATGTCAGTTGGCGCGAAGACGTGGGTCCATTCAAGCAGGATCATAGGCTTCATGGTCATCATAACTGTCTCGTAGAAGATTGAGCCATAGAAGCCGTTCTATACGCATGATCAGCGAAGCGGATCACCAGAATGAAGTTCAAATCCAGAAGATCACTGACGCGATAGAAGGGAGCTAGACCACCGAGACGAAAATTCCATATATGGACCATATTTCCCGTGGTACCGTTCATGCGAAGCCAGAATACGCAATGCGCGATGTACAATCCCTTATAGCGTGTCATGGTCAGCAACCTAAATAGCTAGTCGCGAGCGAAATGACACGAGGTAGCGATATGAGCGTACAAATATCGGAACAAGGAGATCTAGTAATGATGTGTTAGTCCCCAGCTACGATATTTAGGGGCCGAGGTGGTCAGAAGACAGGTTATCTTACAGTCCACAATCCGCGGACGCTTCAAGAAGATGAACTTAGCATATAGTCGGAGTAAAACGAAGATAGAAGCGATAAAAATGCACAAAGCATAGCCCGCGACGAAGCCATGATTATGATTTGGTGGATTGTCGAGATTCTGCACCGCGCCGATAGGAGGCATCCCAGCAGGGGCGCTGAGGTCCAGTGCCATCTCAGCGATGAAGCGAAGAAAGAGAACGATGGAGCGAATGAGGCTGAGAAAAATAAGACATTTCTGACGGACTTGACGGCGAGTTCTCTCCTCGATGCTACGCACAATTGTGTAGAGGCAACCAACAGCTGCAGCATTTCACTCGCATGGCCTTACTGGCCATTCAAGCGTCTGCGCCCCTCATCGACGACCAGGCTACCTAAGGCAGATGTTTGGCGTGGGGTTCGCTTACCCATGACCCTATTGGGTGTTATACTTCAAGGGTTTACGCGGCGTTGCGGTAACACAACATTGAAGTATGCATTGAAGATGTTGTTCAACATACCCATGCTTACTAGTCGGAGTTTGTTCCATTGTTAGTATCATCGGAGCCTACGTGCACGATCATTATCAGAATTGCGGCTACTCGCCACGCTCTTACCGCTTCTCCCGCTTCTCAGCCTGCAGAACTGCGAGTGTAAGTAAAGAGGGCAAATATAATCAAGTATCTTCAAGTCAATGTGGTGAAATAAAGGTCGGTCTCGCCGGCCGGTTAACGCTGACACCAAGATTGATTGGTCCCCAGTCTCTCGGTGACAGAAATATTCGGTAAGATTCGGCAACAGCTTCATAGCATTCCACACACATCTTTATCAACTTGACCGTCAATCAGCATGGCTGGAACCTACGAGCTCATCTACTATACTGGCGTCCCTGGACGCGGAGAACACATTCGGCTGGCCCTCGAGGAAGCCGGTGTCTCATACACGGACACTGGATCTCTTGATATGGATAAATGCCGTGACGCAGTCACAAGGTATCTCATTGACAGGAACGAAGAAGAGAAGAAGAACCCGCCCTATTATGCCCCTCCTATGTTCAAGCATGGCAGTCTCATCATTTCTCAAACCTCAAACATCTTGCTGTACCTGGGTCCCAAGCTCGGGCTCGCTGGATCAAGGGAGGGCGATGCTTACCGAGTGAACGCCCTCGCTCTCACCGCTCTAGACGGCTTGAGCAATGAAGTCCACGATACCCATCATCCGATCGCCGTGGAGATGTTCTACGAGGACCAAAAGGAGGAGAGCAAGAGACGTAGCAAGGAATGGATCAATACACGCCTTCCGAAGCATCTTGGGTACTGGGAGAAGGTGCTAAAGGCTGATGAGAGCGGTCCCTGGCTATTTGGGAGCACTTTTACCTACGCCGACTTAGTATTGTTTCAGGTAAGTCTTCCCTAACTTTCGCCTCAAGACTCGCCTGTTTCCATTTTTCCCATGTTATTTCAGATCCATCAGATTCTGCCCCTGCTGGTACACCTTTAACCAGACACAGTGCATCGATGGTACTCAATTCGCCTTTCCCAAAGCTATGAAACATGCTAGGGATGCTGGTAAGTACGACCGTGTTTTCAAGCTATGGGAGGATGTGAAGACTCGGCCGAATGTAGCTGCATACCTTACCAGCGAGAGGAGACAGAAGTACGACTGGGGCATCTACCGGTACTACCCAGAGAATGATGTACTGCCCGAGTAGTCTTGGCTTTGGCATCGAAATCCGAGGTCACTGTGTATCATGGAGTGTAGCTAGTTCGCACACTGCAGGGGGGTCCAGCCTATCAAATTAGATAATGTAAGCGAGGTTTTCTCCAAAATTACATACAGACCTTAGTGCTTTGTAAGTTGATGCAGGTTGTAATGAAGGTACCAGTAATTCTTCACAAAAACATGTAGGATTAGTTGCAAAATTATGATTAACCGAGCACCCCTGCAGTGCACGAATTGACTACATTACTGATGCCCGATCTCATATGCAGAAATGCCTTAGGATTAAAAGTGACAAGCGCCATGAACCGAATGCCTCGGTGATGCAAGGCTGAGTTTTGTAGAGGACTGGTTCATGTGTTGGAAGCTAGGCAGCGACCTGCTAACCCTGTCGCCCCCTCCCGAAATGCCGCATTTGGGCACCCTTTTGGCCTATCTCCCATGTTTACATGTATGCACTAGTTTTGCCTAACATAGTGCCCTCGCCGCATTTGGGTATCCTTTGAGCCCATTTCCTACACTTGCATATATGCGTTGGTCTTTGCATGATATACTGCTCTCGCCGTATAACCCATCCTCTTGGCCTCCACTATGCACTGGTCTTTGCATGACGTAGTGCTCTCGCCGCATTTGGGCATCCTTTTGGCCCATCTCCTATACTTGCATGTGATATACTGCCATCGCCGCATAACCCATTCTTTTGACCCATCTCCCGTGCTTACATGTATGCACTAGTCCTCGCATAACATGGTGTCCTCGCCGCGTTTACGGCCCCTCCGGATTTGTGACCTTGTTCTGGCCTCACACAAGTATTTACGAGGATTGCCTTGTTTCATTTATGAGCTGCTTTTCCGTCCCTTGTAGCATGTATTGTTGTTGGTTCTCAACTGCAATTGACATAAAGCAAGTAAGTATAAGGTTAGGCACATAAGCAATCGGTCGATTGATCGCTGTACCAGTTGGGCAATATGCGCCAAATCCTATTTCCGCAAGCGGATTTTGCAGAGGTTTTATACCAAGCTGTAAATAATGCTTAGAGTGGTAAAAGTGATACCTCCATTTTCATACCAATATTAGTATAATACCCTTTACACTAAAGCGACTATATAATACCTTATCTTAAACCAAAACTTTTTCTAGTAGGTGTAAACTAAACTTTCTTTTATTTCCCACTTTAAATAATATATAGTATCTGTTTTTTTCTTCTAATTTCTCTTATATTTTGCGCTACTTCGTGTACAAAAAACTGTGTTACATATTTATTTTCGTTCACTATTCTATCCAATACTAGACTTTTTTTCTTCTTCTTTATTTCTATTGGGTTCTTTTTCAATACTAGCAATATCTTTATAAGACTCGAATATCACTATAAATACTTCTAGTTTTTTAATTCGTTTAGAAAAGTTTAGTTTTTATTTAATATTTTGAGTTCTTTTTTGAATCTTAAAATTATTTGTTTAAAATTCAATTTTTTATTTTTTAGATTTTGTTTTTTTTTTATAAAAAAATTATTATAAAAAAATAAAATTTTGATTCTTAAAAATAGAAAATTTATTCAAAAATCTTTTTCAAAATAATTAAAAGACAAAAAATTTGTGTTTGTATTAAAAAGATTTTTAATTTTTTTTTTCACAATTTCAAAATTTTTGTTGATAAATTATTTAAGCGATTGTTTCGCTAAAATATTTGTAATTATAAATTGATTATTAGTTTAAAATAAGAATAGAATAGTGACTATTATAGCGTTGTTAAATTCTAAAAAAAATATATAGAATAAAATGTGTTAATATAAAAAATCGAATTTTTGTCTAAATAAATCGAGAATTTTGATGGACACCCAAATTATAGAATAGTGTTCTACTTTATTGAAGACTACATTATTGATTACAAGACGTTGAGTAATAGCTCTTTCATAGTGTACACAGGCAACTCTCAAATATTCAACCAATATTTTGCGCTAAGCATTAAACTTTTTTAAGATGACAACTTCTAAAGCCGCCAAAGACCTCCATGATTATCCTCCTCATTCTATCGCTATCATTGGTATGGCTGGTAGGTTCCCAGATGCTGATTCGGTTGACGAGCTCTGGGACCTTTTACTGGAGGGCAAATCAACGCTCAAACGCGCGCCCGTTGAGAGACTTCAATTACCACAAACCGAGAATCACGCGAATACACAATGGTGGGGCAACTTTCTTCGGGATCCAGAATGTTTCGACCATCGCTTCTTCAAGAAGCCGACCCGCGAGGCTGTTGCTTGGGACCCACAGCAAAGAATCTTGCTCGAGGTCGTCTACGAGGCATTAGAGTCGGCGGGTCACTTTGGCCCTTCGTCCTTCGTGGAGATGAACGATTATGGCTGCTACATTGGGGCGGTCATGAACAATTACTATGACAATATGACGTGCTATCCAACTACCGCCTACGCCACCCTTGGAACTTCACGACCTTTCTTGAGCGGTGTCACGAGCCATCACTTCGGGTGGACAGGGCCATCCTTGACCATTGATACTGCTTGTTCGTCCTCACTCGTTGCCATCAACACTGCGTGTCGAGCCATATGGTCTGGCGAGTGTTCTAGGGCTATTGCTGGCGGCACCAACGTAATATCAAGTCCGTTTGACTTCCAGAATCTACATGCAGCGGGACTACTTAGTCCAACCGGGCAGTGTAAACCATTCGACGCCGGCGCCGATGGATATTGTCGAGGCGAAGGCGTAGCAGTTGTAGTTCTCAAACGGCTATCCGATGCCATGCAAGACAACAACAACATTCTAGGTGTCATCATCGGGTCTGCAGCGAACCAAAACCACAATTTCAGCCACATCACAGTCCCGCATTCAGGCTCTCAAGTCGACTTGTACCATAAAGTGATGAAGCTTGGCAACGTGAGATCGGAGTCAGTCTCTTATGTAGAAGCTCACGGAACTGGGACCGGTGTTGGTGATCCAGTTGAGGTTCGTAGCATTCGGGATGCCTTTGGCGGGCCTCAGAGGGATTCCCCCCTCCACTTTGCCTCTATCAAAGGAAACATTGGCCATACGGAAGCTGCTGCTGGTGTTTCCGGCCTGATTAAAGTCCTTCTCATGCTGAAGCACGGAAAGATACCTAGGCAGGCGAGCTACAATCGGCTAAATCCGAAAATTCCATCACTTAGCCAGGATGAGATGGCCATACCCACGAGTACTCTCCTTTGGAACCCCCCAGTCCGTCTAGCATGCGTCAACAGCCACGGTGCAGCCGGTAGCAACTCAACCTTGTTAATTCGCGAGAAGCCGTTTTCAGACCTCACGACGGCGCCTGTACAGCTTTCTAGATATCCACTCTTCATCTCTGCTGGGTCAGTCAGCAGTCTCTTAAAATACAGCAAGAAGCTGCTTGCTTGGCTGAGGAAATCCGAGGCAAGGACCTATAGTCTACTGGCATCATTAACATTTAGCATTGCCGATCGAGCTAACCACACACTGCCTTACATTATTTCCACATCTGTATTCAACATCCAGGACCTTGAGACGAAGCTCGAGGCTACATCTTGTAGGGCTAGCATAGAAACAGCCAGCAGCCCCAAGCCTTTGGTTCTGGTATTCGGAGGTCAAGAAAGCGACTTTATTGGTTTGTCTCAAGAAGTATACCAGTCCTCTGAAATCTTTCGAGAACACCTCGACCATTGCAATCAACATTTGGTCTCCAAGGGCTTAGTAAGCCTTTACCCAACCATATTCAGACAAGAGTCTATAGAGAATCTCACGACCTTGCACTCAGCGCTTTTCGCTGTGCAATATGCCTCTGCCAAGGCATGGATTGAATGTGCGCTGAAGGTTGACGCAGTGGTGGGACATAGTTTCGGCCAGTTGACAGCATATTGCATTTCTGGTTCACTCTCCCTTTCGGATGCATTGACGCTTGTGGTGGAAAGAGCGTCCCTGATGCAGGAATATTGGGGCCCTGAGCGAGGATCTATGATATCCTTGCAGGCAGATCGAAGAACTGTGGACCAAATTCTTCGGTCATTAAGAACTCGGGAGAGCGACTTCTACGCCGAGATCGCTTGCTACAATGGTCCAAAGAGCCATGTGGTGGTGGGATCCGCTCAGTCTATCAAGTCCCTTGAGCAGCATATGACTGAAACTCCATATCTGCACGATTCAGTGCGCAGTAAAAGGCTTAAAGTAACGCATGGCTTCCATTCCAAATTCACTGAGCCTATGCTACCTCATCTCACAGCTGTGGCTAAGGGATTGGATTGGATGATGCCCATGCTGTATTGTGAGACTTGCACTGATGTTGACAACGTCGTCGAGCCTAATTTCAGAATTGTTTCGAAGCATACCAGAACCCCGGTGTTCTTCCAACAAGCGATAGAGAGGCTGACCACGCGATTCTCCCAGTGTACCTGGGTCGAGGCCGGCCGTGGGTCTTCGGTAATAGAGCTCGTCAAGAGTTCAGTACCGGATTTGCAAGGACACAAGTTCCTATCTCCGCAGCTTGCTTCGTCCAATGGCCCGGGTTCTCTGACTGATACTACTACTGACCTTTGGAAATGTGGATACGCAGTGCAATTTTGGCCATTTCACCGAAGTCAAAAGCCAAGATATGAGCACTTGAGCCTTCCACCGTACCAGTTTGAGAAAACAAAACATTGGCTGCCATTCATAGGCAGAGGCCCCCGGAAAGAATTCAAGAGCGAAGATATGGAAGAGACACACGAATTGATCTCCTTCTTACAATTCGAGGATGGGTCTGAGCATGAGGCGACTTTCCGAATCGACCCTCTTTCCCATCGCTTCCAGGCCATGGTAGAGGGCCATGTTATGGCTGCTCAGACGCTGGTTCCGGCTTCCCTCTATTTCGAGGTGGTGGTTCGCGCAGCCTTGTACCTTGGGAAAGACACTGACGCGAGCGTTTACGTGCCCACCGTGGACGACCTGCGAATGAAATCTCCTGTTGGTCGTGACACTTCAACGGAGATTTTGCTTACATTGAAGCATCTAGGGGATGTTGATCCTTCATGGTTGTTCTCTATTACTACTAAGGCCGGCGCATTCCAACAATTAGAACCCGCCGAACATTGCACGGGTAGAATTTATCTTAAGAAGCGAGATGACATGCGGGCAGCCCGAGAGTTGAAGCGATTCGAAATCTTGACGGGTCATCGCCAATGTGAGGTCTTGTTCGATCATCATGATGCTGAGAAGATGCAGGGAAGTCACATTTATCGTGCCTTCAGCACCGTCGTCCAATACGGAGAGTTTTTCCATGGAATCAAGAAGATAGCGTGCGTGGAGCATGAAGCGGCTGGAATTGTAATCCTTACTCCGGATATAACCGCCCCGGCAGACCAGCGTCTTTGCGACACTCCGATGATTGACAGCTTCATGCAGTTCGCTGGATTCCTGGTGAATTACTTCAATAACCCAAGCCCTAGCGAGGTCCTGATCTGTGGGGAGATTGAATACATCAAGATTGGTGGAAGGTTTAATCCGGACGCGAAGGAGTGGTTCGTTTACGCCATCATGAGTGAGTGTAGCGAATGTGATGCAACTTCAGATGTGTATGTCTTCGAAGCCAAAAGTAAAAATTTAGTCATGGCAATATTTGGCTGCCGCTTCTCGAAGATGCCGCAGACTTTACTCGCCAAGATACTGAAGAATGTGAACCAATCAAAGACATCGAGCGCAGATTCTCGAGAGCTCCAGTTAGTCTCTGAGACTGCAGAAGAAAAGGGTCCGCTCGTTCCAAACGTTCCATCTACTTCGGTTCGAACACCTTCCAGCAGGAAACATGAGCTCTTTCAGATATTGTCTAGTATTACCGACATTCCACTCGAAGAGATCAAGGATGACTCGACATTCGAAGACCTTGGGATTGATTCGCTTATGGCGACTGAGGTTCTAAACGACATTAGGAAAATCCTGGGCCTGACGATTGATCTAGCGAGCTTTCTTTTCTTTCCCCACATCCAAGCTCTTGCAGTCCACGTCGATGAAATGTTGGGCATCAGTAGTAGTCAAGACAGCGCCTTTGATAGGCCATTGACGCCAGGTACAGAGCATGACACTGCAGATCTGAGCCATGTCAAGGACGGTAAGATGGCTACAATAGAGCCTCTGAAGGAGGTTCACAGACCTGCCATAATTTCAGCTTTCAGTGCTTTTGAGGAGACCAGACTTGAATTCGATCAACTAGCGGATGACACTGAAGCCACCAGCTTCTGGTCTGAGGCTTGCCCGCACCAAGCCAGACTGGTGCTCGCCTACGTAGTAGAAGCATTTGTCAAACTCGGGTGCGACTTAGCCAGTCTTCAACATGGCGACCGCGTTCCTCAAGTTAAGGCACTGGATAAGCATACGCAGCTTGTGCGCCAACTGTACCACATTCTTGAAGATGGGGAGCTGATCGAGTCGACGAACAAAGGCTTCTTTCGAAGTGGCGCCTGCCTTGATGAAACACCTGCTGAATCCATCTACCAGCAAATCATTGGTCTTCACCCCCAGCACGATAATGTAAACAAGCTGATCAGAGCGGTCGGATCTCAGATGGCTGCGTGTCTGGCTGGTGACGAAGACAGTCTGCAGGTGGTCTTTGGCAACAAAGAAACGAAGAACACGCTGGAGGCCATGTATGAATTTTGGCCTCTTCTGCGAACGTGCACGCTTCTCCTCGGCAGTTTCTGGCTGAAAGCCTTCACCAATGCAACCGGCGACGGTAAATTTCGAATCCTTGAAGTCGGTGCCGGCACCGGTGGTACGACTCGGTACATGGTCAACCACCTGAAGAATCATGGCATCGCCTTCGACTATGTCTTTACGGACATCTCAGCCTCGTTGGTAGCAGCCGCAAGGAAGCAGTGGAAAGACGTCGACGGCATGTCTTTCGACATCTTGGATATCGAAAAGCCACCCAAGCCGGAATACGAGGGGGCTTTTCACTGTATCATTGCGACTAACTGCATCCACGCAACGAGAAATATTGAAGTATCCCTCTCACACCTACAGAAGATGCTTCGGGAGGACGGCGCGTTGACACTGATCGAAATCACGAAGAACATGTTCTGGCTCGACATCGTGGTCGGCCTTCTCGAAGGCTGGTGGTTGTTTGAGGATGGCCGCTCGCACGCGTTGGTGGACGAAAGACGCTGGGAGCAGGCCATGAAGAAGTCTGGCTTTAGCAAGGTGCTATGGTCGGATGGCGTCACGCCCGAGTCGAGAACGGTACGCGTCATTGGCGCATTTCCGGTCGATGGCGCGTCGCAATCCAAGAAGTCTGTGAACGCGATTATTGACACCGTCGTCTACAAGAGAATAGGAGATCAAGACATCCATGCCGACATATACTACCCTACTGAGAGCAACTTAGCAAACAGGAAGATTCCGATAGGTGCGTAAGAGTCCTTGCTGAAGCTCGCTCAGGTCGCTAATCGGCTGCTTATAGCTTTGATGATCCATGGGGGAAGCCATGTCCTCTTCTCCCGCAAAGACATTCGGCCGGCTCAGACACGCCTCCTACTCGAGAAGGGCTTCCTGCCCGTTAGCTTGGATCATCGACTTTGTCCTGAGGTGAGCCTCTCTGAAGGACCGATGGTGGATGTTTGCGACGCCCTTTACTGGGCTCGCCATAGCTTGCCAAATATAAATCATCGCCTACCGGGGCTGCAGATCGACGGGGATAGAGTTGTGGTTGTGGGATGGTCGTCTGGAGGGCAGCTTGCCATGTCACTTGGGTGGACTGCCCCACAAAGAGGATTACGGCCTCCGGAAGCTATCCTCGCATTCTATTGTCCCACCAACTACGAGGATGAATGGTGGAGACATCCGATCCAGCCCATCGGCGCTGAAGACAAAGGGTACGAGTATGACATCCTCGACTCCATACAAGACAAGCCCATCACCAATTATGCTGAGGTGGGCGCATGGGAACCACTTTCCGATCCACGCATCCTAACAGACGCTCGGTCCCGCATCGTACTTCACATTAATTGGAAGGCCCAGACACTCCCAGTCATTCTTGGCGGGCTCCCCAGTAGGAGGAACGCTAGTCAATATCCCGATATCAAGGACTGGAACGCACTTCCGCAGCCTAGCCTCGACAAGATCATGGCTGCCAGCGCTCTTGCGCAGATCCGCCGAGGCAACTTTCAAACGCCGACCTTCTTGATCCACGGTACGGCCGATGACTTGGTTCCATGGCAACAGAGTCAGGGTACATATGAAGCCATGCGAGAAAGAAATATCGCGGCTGAGCTGGTTCTCATTGAGGGCGCCCCGCATATCTGTGACCTGAGCGGCGATGCTAAATCCGAGGGCTGGAAAGCTGTACTTCAAGGATACGAATTTCTCAGCTCATTCGTGTTCGAATGAGTTCAGACGGGTACAGGCCTCTGCAGGGCGAGCAAGCCTCCATGTGACTGCTCCGTGCCTCATCTTCCGGTTCTTGTTGCCGCCTGATCCATTCACAGTCGATTATCACATATGCAGAGCACGGGAATGGGCCCTATCGATGATGAAGGTAATAATAGATTATCGCTACTAGAAGTGCTCTCTACTTACCTTATGTACGTGTGGTGGCTCATAGCTTTAGACCATAGGTACAACAATAGAGTAACGGAGTAGACTAAAGTAGTTCGGTGCTGAAGATAAGAAAGCACAGAAGCTCAATAATAGAATAAAGGTTCGCTTTTATTGGAAGCTAGGTGGTTGGATAGCTTATAAGCTAAGCTAGATTACATAATAATATCGAATAAGGCGCCAGGGGTCGTTAGAATTACCGGCTTAGCTTTTATCACCAAATTTTGGTGAAGGGTTTTTAGAAAATTTTGCAAAAAATTGAATACAACTATACTTTCAAGATTTAAATCTATTAAGTATATACTTTTTTATAAATTTTTACTATTATAGACGCCAACTAAAACGTGCCTGTAGGGTTATATAAGGGCAAAATAAAGACGGTCACGTTACGTGCTTTTGCGCGCCCGTTACCACTATTTATATTATTATCATGATCGTTCAATTCGAAATAAGGAGGACCCCAATCGTTATTGCCGGTCATGAGCATAGAAGGAGTGCACAGCCGAAGAACGGAATGATTCTACTCCAAAATAGGTCTCATTCAAGCCTTGGCGCCTCACTACGATACCGAGAAGTCGTCGTCAGCCTTGTGGTGGCTGGGCGGGACGTTTTGTGCAGCGTGAGAACGCCAAGCGGTACGGAGATACCTGCACAATGAAAAGAGTGCCGACCATCGCTACCGCCAGAAGTCTTCCACGGCCCGCCCGTTTCTTACGACGTGTTTTATGTAGGCAGGTGAGATTTGGCTAGCCTGATTTATCCCACTTTGCCAGCCGCGCCTTAAAAAATGCACTTGTGGCGGCTGAGCAGCGCGCTCGCTGATTGGCTTTGATGAGCCGGAAGGTTGGCCGGAGGATTGGCGGATGTTCCGCATCGCAAAATGGATCGAGTCGTCCAGCCTCACGGACACCGCATTGTCGCCAGCACGTCCAGACCCAATGGAAACAGATAGAATAATCCTGTGCATGGTGTAGAGGACGAGCCTGAAGCTTCATCGTGCAGAATAGTGCCAGGGAAAATGGAGATTGCCTTGCTGGACACGGTCAAGCGCAGAGTACTTGGGATTAAATCGGGGCTTGCAAGTCTTCTTCTGGCTGTGACGCTAAAGGTGCTTGCCGCGGCATGAAGCTTGGAACCGGAAGTTTTCAATGACTTGCGCAACTCAAGGCGCGCGTAAGTTCTGCATTTACTAGTAATAGAGACTTAGCTCAAGGATCTTCTGGAATATATATGATGAAAGAGAGCTTGCAAGCTGTCAGAGAATCTAAAGGACCTTTTCTTCAGCTCATTGTTTCCACGGCCAAATCAAGATGCAATCGGCCAAGCCAGATTATCAAAGAATTGCCGCAGAGAAGAAGCTACAACAGGCTAACAAGATCCCTAAAGATTGGCTGATTTCTGCAGAGACACATCGCAACTCAACCAATGTCTTGGACGTGCCAGTCACTTGCGGCATCTTGGATAACGTCGAGTGCGAAATCACATCGAAATACGACGCTACGGCGCTCCTCGAGAAGCTCAGAAGCGGCCTTTGCTCTGCAGAGCAAGTGACGATAGCCTTTTGCAAGCGGGCTGCTATTGCGCAACAGCTGGTCAGTTGGCCCGGATGTCCCCACTGGGTTGTAGTTGACGAACTTTAATGCGAAATCAGACAAACTGCTTGACTGAGATCTTCTTCGATGAGGCAATCGAGCGCGCTCGCCGGCTTGACAAAGAGCGACAACAAAATCCAAGTGGCAACGCTCTCCGACCTCTCCACGGCCTACCAATCTCTCTCAAAGATAGTTTCCAGGTGGCCGGGTATGATACATCAACAGGCTTGGCTTGCTACGTCAACGAGCCAGCAGAGGAAAACAGCGGGACTGCCGCCATGCTGTTGGACCTGGGCGCAGTTCTCTACTGCAAGACCAATCTCCCTCAGTCTATTATGACTGGTGACAGCGACAACAATGTCTTTGGCAGGACTTTGAATCCTCGCAATGGACTCTTGACTGCGGGCGGGAGCAGTGGTGGCGAGGGTGCGTTGATTGCGCTTCGGGGAAGTGTGCTGGGAGTCGGTACCGATATATTCGGGAGCATTCGTGTCCCATCCGTATGCAACGGCATCTATGGATTTCGGCCCAGCGTCGGACTGGTGCCTCATGGTGGTGTCCGCGATCTCGATGTACCTGGGAGGGATGGCATTCGTTCTACGGCTGGGCCCTTGGCGACGTCAATTCGTGACTGCGGTCTCTTTCTTAAAACACTAATGCAAACAGGCACCTGGAGATATGACAGCACCGTCGTCTCGCTGCCGTGGACGAATGTTAAGGCCAAAGAACGTCTGCGCATCGCCGTGGTTGAAAATGACGGCATCTTCACACCATCACCTCCGATCCGACGGGCCATGAAAGAGGCAGTGACTCTTCTTGAGAAGAGCAAGAGTATCGACATTATCCCAGTGACCTTGCCAGATGTCATGGAACATTGTCAAAATCTCGTCAGCCACTGGGCTGTCTCAGGATGTGACGTACGTCAGAGAGGTCCTCTCATCTTGCGCAAGCTGACATGATCCTCCTAAGCACTATCTTGAACAATTTGCCCGAACGGGTGAGCCAATCGTGCCATCACTCAAGGCGGTCGGGCTTCTTGACATGAGTGGAACGACCCTTAAGGGCTTTTTTGACCTCAATGTTAGGCGAGCCGAGGCGGCTAAACAATATCTCCGCCTGTTCCGTGACAACAATCTTGATGCAATCTTGATGCCTCCAGCGCCTCATACGGCGATCCCTTTGGACACTTGGACCACGGCTACTTACACTGGCTTGTGGAACTATCTCGATTTTCCTGCTGTGGTACTGCCAGTGGACGAGGTGCGAGAATCAGACCTGGCAGACGATGTGAATAATGCAAAGTTTGGCCCTGAAGATGCCCGGCTGTACAATCTCTGTAAGGACAATAAGATATCCGCTCTTCCATCAGATGATATAAGCTAACGCTTGACTATTCAGACACTGGCCCTAAAGATTACAAAGGCGCACCTGTTTGCGTTCAGGTGGTTGGATATAGGCATGCTGATGAGGCTTTGCTAAACGTTGCAACAATGCTGGACGGGATCCTGAATGGCAAATGATTAGAAATATGCGACGTAGATTACTGCAAAAAATTAAACAGTGGTTGACTCACTCTTTCGATCTTGGTGTACAGTGCCATTCGCCTTTCCATGTGCGTGAATGTCGAGTTGAGATAACAATGGAGTTCACATCCCGCTCTTGAGCGTAGTAGCTACAAACTCTTGCCCATCACAATAGCGTTATAACGAGACTATACGAGCAGCCATCAGTCAGAGAGTTCAGGCCGCGTCCGTGTAATGCAACACGACACATGGCTTGTGGGCCGAATCAAACCAGTTGGATGTGAGATGCAAGTCTCGTTCGCGCCAAACTCTTGACAAAAAGGTCTTTGCTGCCTTTTGTACAAGGGGAGCAAACCGGTCCACATAGTCTTCCACAGCCTGGAGCGCTTCAACTCGTGTGCTGCAATCTCGAATCTCGATAGCTGCAACAATAAATGGCAACGTCACACATTGCATAGGCCGCTTCGTGACCCATTGCGCCAGCTTAAGCTCCATCATAATCTCTTTCGACCAGATATCTGCCTGGATGTCCTGCTGGCCAAACGTAAATCGCAAACGATGACTCACGAGGAGCGCTGCTAACCGGTAAACTTTTGCCTGAGCGAGGAGATTGACAATATCTGCTGATTGAAAGTGATCGACAAGATGACCCTGATGAGGGGGTTGCCATGCCTCCACGGCGGCGTGAATGTCGCTCAATTGTTTCTCAATGCGGACCAGGTAGCTCGCGTCAGTAGTGCTGACGAGTGAGTGGCTCATGATACACAGATCATAGTAATATGGCAACAAGGACAAACAGAGACCGAGGTAACGATCCACTCTCTCGAGGTCTCGTAGCTGAATCCTTACTGTTGGTATTCGACGGTGGACCACACAGTCCATAGTCTCAAGCATCACAAGGGAGCTCCACGATGGCTCTGCATCTGTACATGATATCAGCGAGTTCATGAATGGACTTGTTATACGGAGGCAGTGGTGACAGATGTCTGCGACCCCGGATCCAACTGCAGTATATACAAATAGTGCCAGCGCTTTTCCGAGAATAAGACACAGAACGGCATCCTTCGAGTTCGTAACAGGGAGCGATCGCAATATTTTCATCGCTGATGACGCGTGACGGAGAGTGGCACTCTTATCCACTTCCATCGCGTTGTCAGGCTGGTGGAGCAGTTTCAGCGTTCCAGCACATGCAAGATAAGCATCTTTGAGGACTGGCAAGGCAGAACGCAACGAAGCTGCCAGTGACTGCTGCTCCGCGTCTCGAAAGACGGGGCTCACCACGTAGAATTCCAGGTTTTCAGGCTGGCCCAGGAGAAACACCAGCAGCTCCTTCTCCTCCGGAAGAAGGTCGCGGACGTCATTCAGCCACGCACCGATATCGAGAGCACTATTTTCGACGATGGCGGATGAACTTGATGTGCCTGAAGTTGATTGTACCCGCTGGCGTGGTCTTCGGCCTGCTGGTCGCACTGGGCGAACAGTTGAGCAGACCAAGCTGAGCCTGCTGCACCTGGCACAGGCTTCACTGGCAGACGCTCGCACGCATCGCTCCTTGAGCTCGTAACATCGGTCGCAGGCCGTCCTGACCGGTCGCTTGCACGCCGCCGATGTTGCCATCAGACGCGCAATTAAGGATGAGAAGAACTGTCTGTGTCGCAAGCTGTCGGCAGAAACGAATTCACCGACAGGGAGGAAACCCTTTTGCAGTGTACGGAATGAGGATGACACTGACGAATGCTAGTTTGGTACTAGCCTCTCCTGTCGCTGGAAAAGCAATGCTGACCCTATGGGGAAGATGCTGTAAGAACTGTTAAGTAGCCAGACCGCAAGTACCTACCTACCTTACCTTGGGTACCACATAGGTGATAGCATGACTTGATCAGTTGAACTTCTGGTAACCCGCTTTTTGTTGTGCCATGGTACGCTGAATGTCCTGCAAGAGGGCCTCATAATCTCCCCGTGTATGAGAGAGGATGGCATGCACGCTTTGTATATGGCCAGACGGCCAGGTAATTACCGTAAGAAGCTGTGGCGAAGAAATCAATCAGCCGTTCCAGGGTCCGCGTCGATCTTAGGTGGGCCGAGATTGGCTCATCCAAGCCGGGCCATTACGGATGCTTCGTGACGTGCGCCGGCTCGACTTCCGTGGTTACCATTAAACACCTCAATCTCATTCACTCCTTTCTGTCATCTTACCTTTTCATACGCTCCTTGATTTCCCCTTGTACTCACTTCATTTACTAGCACAACCTGCGGCACCTCGGTAATCTAGTACCGCGACAAGGAGCTACCGTTCGAGAAACAACTTGTGCTGACCCTTTCACAACATTTGCCCCTCGGGGGCTCGAAACCTCGAAACCTTTTGTTTCCCTCCCACATCTACTTCAATTGCCACAATGGGTAATTTCACTGCGGCAACTGCCCTGCAATCCTCGAATATTCCTCTCCCACCTCTTCCGACTTACGAACGCTCGCCATTACCGCCACTTCTTTCTCCCATTCCAGACGCATACCTCGCGCTCGCACTTCCAGTAATTGCATACTGGGTCCTATCATTGTTCTTTCATCTTATAGACACGTACGATCTCTTCCCGAGTTACCGCTTGCATACGCCGGCCGAAGTCCTCAAGCGGAACCACGTAAGCAGATGGGAAGTTTTCCGAGATGTTCTGGTGCAGCAGTTGGTGCAAACAGCAGTCGGATTGGTGCTTAGCTGGAGCGAGGAAGATGCAACAGTTGGAAAAGAAGATTATGACGTCGCGGTCTGGGCACAACGGTTACGGATTGCGCAGCGTGGGATTCCATCAGCACTGGGGATGCTGGGACTGGACGCGTACGGACTGGCGAAGGGGATGGCTAGCAATTCATCAAGCGTAGCAGGCGCTCTGATGGGAGGCCAATATCCGTGGCTCGCGCAGACTTACGTGCAAAATGGCGTCGAGATGAGTGCTCCAGCATTTGCGCAATGGGAGATGATGGCTGCCAAGGGGATCTACTGGATCGGAATTCCGGCCCTACAATTCCTCTGTGCGATTGTCTTCGTGGACACATGGCAATACTTCTGGCATCGCGCAATGCACATGAACAAGTGGCTCTACAGTAAGTTCTCTCCGTACAAGCGCCCAGCGATAGCGTAAAACGGGTTCTAATACATTCTGAATCAGCAACATTCCATTCCCGCCATCACCGTCTCTACGTCCCCTACGCCTATGGCGCGCTCTACAATCACCCCTTCGAAGGTTTCCTTCTAGACACTCTGGGCGCGGGGGTCGCGTACCTCGTTACCTGCATGTCGGTGCGGCAATCGATGTGGTTCTTCACTTTGAGCACGATCAAGACCGTCGACGACCACTGCGGTTACGCCCTCCCTTTCGATCCAATCCAGCACCTGACGAGCAATAACGCCGGATACCATGACGTACACCACCAAAGCTGGGGCATCAAGACGAACTTCAGTCAGCCCTTCTTCACCTTCTGGGATCGGCTGCTGGGCACTATGTGGACTGGTGGAGATGTTAGCCTGCGTTACGAGCGTGCGAGGAATGCAGCGCAGAAGAAAGTGGATAATGAGAAGAAGCAAGACGCCATTACGCATTCCAGCGCGACTGATAGCAAGACCGCTGTCAGCGTGAAGCCCTATCAGGAGGAAAAGGCCGCGCATCTCAGCCCCCAAATGCATCAGCGCGTCAAGCCGAAGGTGCCAGCCGGGAAAGCGGAGCGGCAGGCATTGGGATCGCGGGAGCAGATTTTGGATGACAAGCAGGGAGGCGGAGTCGGTGTGCTGATAGAGGAGATGCAAGAAGAGGAGAAGGAACGAGAATCCCAGGGCTGGCTACGGCGGAGTCCGAGGAAGAAGACGGAAAGGTCACGAGCTGGGAGCGGAGCGAGCAGTTTAATGGGACTTCGAGATCGAGTGAATGAGAGCTTGGTGGGAAGCTGTGTGACGGGACAAGGAAAAGAGCAGCAATGAGGTTGTGGAGGCGAGAGTGCACATCCCGGTATACTTATAAAATCCTAATTCACGGGGCAAGTCTGGGCATAATTCTTCAGCTGTCGTTACTACTGTTTCTGTATTTCCACAGGGTCACATTGGGAAGAAAGACGGTTTAGGAAACTTTAAAGTGTTTTAGAAGAGGGACTTCGGTGTCTGTTTTCAATCCCCTCGCTTGTGCTATGTACCATACTCTAGGAAAACCATATGCTGTCTTCCCTAGCGTTGTCTAGCATCTGTGATAATAGAGTGCTAACTTACCTTTAGTAAAATACGCGACTGGTCGCAGGATGAGGCTGTTCCCATTCGAAATGTCGCATCCACTTGCTGCGCCGGTCACTCCCATAATCGTCTTCCTCCTCCTGCGTACTCAACATTCTACGGAATTCCGACCCACCAATCGCCATACCAGTCCGCATGACGAGAGGTGCACTTGGACGCCGTGAATGACATGGTGAATATTGCGAGACGCGTACTGCTAAGCCGGGCCTGGAGACGCCAGGTTCCCAGTATGAGCTGGAAGCTGTCAAGCCGTGTCCGGCTTTGCCCAGTTTCGACTCCGGTGATGGCGCTGTGAACTTAGTCTTGCCTTTAATTTCAGGTCGCGGAGGTGGCGGTGGTAGAATGAGTGAGCTGTGACGTGGAGGCGCCGCTACCAACTGATCTTCGTCAGATATCTTCCTAATGTGTAGAGGCTTTGGTGGCGGTGGTAGTCGCATCTTGTACTTCTCACCATACGGTCCCTCGTAAAAGCTGTATACTGACCCACTAGATACAGTATTCATTGAAGTTTGAGGGTGCAAATCTTGAACTGGTATTTGTTGAGGCATATCCGGCGTCATTGGCAATTCCATTTCCGGTGGCGGTCCTGGAGGAAGCTGGATATGAGGAATCGGCACGGATGCCTCTGGGAAATCGTCATCATCATCATCATCATCATCCTCAATGTAAGCGTAGCGAACAGCGTCATCCAGATGATCGACGGGAATGTTTTTAGTCGGGGTACTTACTTGCGACGCACAGATAGTGCTGGAATCCGTCGACCCACGTACATCATCAATTCGAATCGACGTTTTATCGGTGTGAGCGCTTACCTCAACCCAATCGAGGGTTGTAGAGCTCCTTCGCGCCTTCGCCTGGAAGCTTCCAGACGGTGTGCTATCAAAAAATACCGTCTCACGCTTAGGCATGGCCATAGGACCCGAGGTTATTCCGCTTCCGCCATCTATACAAGACCCAAACTCAGCCTCTCCAAAAGAACCATGGATACCCGAAAAATTTGCAGCCAAAGGGGTCTTTTTATAGACTGGTTGGCGGATATTCGTGTGACAAGCAAAGATTTCTTTGGTCTCGTTGGTCTCGGTTTTCTCAAGGTTCATGTAGTCATCATCGACCAGAGTTGCGGAACCGCTAGAAGAGCTCGATCGAAATTGAGAGTCATGAGAGGTAGACGCTGGATGTGCGAACGGGCTGCTCTCTCGTACATCCGGTAGAATCCAGGTCCCATTGAGCTTCGCCAGAGTCTCTTCGTGTAAAAATTCTGATTTTCCTGAGACGCTTTTGCTAGTATTTATCAGGGTCTTGTCCTCTACGGGATTATTTTGCTGATGCTGGCAATGACCCAGAGCTGCAGCTGGTTGGACGGCGCCTGGTCTCCTTTTTGCCCAAGACGCGTCAGGATCAATCTCAGTGAGCCTCTGTGCTTCTTTTCTGGCCTTCCGCACAACTCTGTTCATGACGCTCCCCAAAGCATGGCTCTTTTCCACAAAACGTTCGCCGTCATACATGTCAGAAGTGCGGATCCATTCGTCGTACCAGAAAGCCCTCAAGTGGAATTCATAAGTTTCCTCTCGCACACGTGCTCTGTGTACAGCACCGAGCGCAACGAGGACATCGACGTCGGATCCGATTCGCGCAAGTATGCAGCCAGCGCACTTGTTCGTTTGGCGTACCCATTGTGAGGGAGGAGGTCGACCCCATTGCTGTTCAAACTGCTTGGGTCGCATATAGAGGGAAGTCACATTGATCAAACGGTCAAAAAGCAATCGATGCTCGGGTTGAAAAGAAAGGTCAAACAACTTGGGCATGTACCAGCTAATTTCGTCGAGCACAAACCGAAGAATTGAGTGTACCAGGGGACAATGCAATCTCGAATGCAGATCACAAAGCTCTCTGAAGGGTCGGCCATCGCTTTTGCGTGGATCTCGAACCAAGCATCGACTATTGTCTGTACCAATGATACCGAAAAAATGCTTATTCGGTAGAGGAGTGAGCAGGACGGCAGGAAGCGTTTTGATTAGCTGGAGCGTAATCCTCGCATATGCCTCATGTCTCGGAGAAGTGCTGATGAGATCATAAGGTGGTGCGTTGGAGAATATGCGGGTCAGTAAAGAAATATCAAACTCACTGAGGTCAATGTATCGCCTGAGTGGTTTTCCGAGCCGTGCCTGACGGCTTCCCTGATACATTCCACGACCTGCCGCAGAAGGCATTTTTGGAGGCAGATGTGTTGACTCTTACTGAAGAGACTAAGAAAGTGAGGGATAAGCAAGCGGTGTACTTACCAGTAAGCACGAAGGTGACTACAGTGAGAGTTGGCCGCTTGCAACAGTTTTGTAGTCGCAAAGAATTCCGACTTGTATTATGATTCAATCAGAACAATATACGAGAGAAACAAAGAAACATAGTGAAACCCGACGACACGTGCATCAAGAAAGCGCTGCCAACAATGAGTCCGAGATTTAGTGATGTGGAAAGACCATAGCCAGGTAAAGTATCCGTATCTCGACTGCAAATCGACACATATGGCGAACTGAATTCAACTCGTCTCCAATCCGACAATATGATGACTTTGGCCGCACATTTCAGGTACATTTAAATTCAATGCTCAGTTATTGAGGTACTGCTTATGACTAGTTGTGACTATGGGTGGTGTTGCACTAGGCAGTATTCCGCGTGGAGACAAAGGTCAGCTGGCGACCAATTGAAAACCTTGGAAAGGGGACCCAGCACGTGATTCTTCGGTCCCGTGATCAGACGCCACATCCCTCCGAAATGTAATCAAGTTTGGTAAAGTTCGACGCCAAAACTCCAACATCTGCTCGTTCCAACGCGATTCCAAGACAGCGCTAGCCACACAGAGCACTCGAGATGCATAAACCGAGATTCGTCAGATTGAGTCGCCCTCACGCATAGTAGAATAGTCATCGAGATGTTGACTTTTCTGTTCAGTATTTCCCCTCCGCTCTGCCTTTCTCCAGCTTTTTGGTCGTCTTCTCCGCCTCCTCTGGGGTTTCCACTCTCCTGATTTGTCTACATAATTCGTCGAATTCGACGAATTTGTTTCTTGACCCGTCTTTTCTCTTCAAATGCGTAACATAGTGCGCTTGGCGGTTATCCGCCCGACCAAATGCTTTCCTGTTGTTCTTCTTGTCAACGCAGCCTAGAACAGCGCAAACGTACGGCCGCTCGTGCGTGTGAATTTTTATATGGCGATTTAGATGTTCGGGTCTCGTGAATGCCTTGTCACAAAATTCGCCGGGTGTCAGTTCCTGTCCGCAAATTTTCTTGTCTGGAAAAGTAACAATCTTGCCATCTTTCCGGCTCTCCGGTGCTGCTCTATAGTACGTTTCCGCTTCAATCTTGACATCATATTTTCCAACAGTAACTATATTCTTTCCTTTGGACTTTCGCTGGCTGCCCTTTTGCGACTTTCGGCTCTTCTTGACACCTTTGGCTCCCGTACTTGTTTCATGCATGCGAGAGACTCGGACATAATCTGGCTCAGTTGGGACCAGGACCCAGTCTGGGTCCTCGCTTATCTTTTCTGGCGATTCATCGGACGACCACAGCTCATCAGAGCTGTAGTTAGTTGCTGTCGTCCCTATCGACGCGAAGCTCGAGTTCATGCTGTCTGCATACACCGCTGTAGTTGACGCGTTGTCTGGATCGGCTTCTACGAAAGTTTGCGATGGCACTACTGTAGCCTGTGCGGTCGCAAATTCCGCTTGCTGGATCTCTGCCAACGCTCGAAAGGGTGTATTGGCAGTCACGTCGACGTTTGAAGCTAGTGCGGGATAGACGCTGGTCGCGGAAGGCAACCCATTCATCATATCAACGCTGTGGAAGTCTTGGATACCACACCATGCAGCTTGATGCGGAAGACCATGGGGAATACCCTGTGAGGGTTCATTCTTGGAAAGAGCGTGCTGTTGAAACAGCTCTGTTGGTGGTTGCCACTGATCTGCTTCGGCCTCGAAGGCCTGGTCAAGGCTCTGTCTGTCGTAGATATCAACTGGCGTCCCCAGTGGCCAATATGCTGCATAGTGCACATCTTGTGGAAAGTCAGCGCATGCAGGGACCGCAAAAGGTTTATCTATGCTTCCGTCCCGTAGGTGGGGAGTCTCTATTATGGTAAACTCTTCCTGCCCATCGCGCTTTCGGATAGGAGTTGACGGTTTCTGAGGGGAATATGAGACCGACGAGGCTCCCGACAGCGATGTTGCAGCCCACGATGCCATTGAATCCCGCCGGTTAAAGGGGCTGAAAGAAGCTGACGACGGTGGTGTCAAGAGACAGCCATTTGGATCACTTGGAACTTTTTGCTGAGGCGTTCGAGTATCCAGCACCGGATTTTGTGCCGAAAAGTGGCCACTTGACAACATATTTGACAATAAACCTGTGTCTCAACTCTGGTATCGTAAGCGATTTGAAATGGTCTCGGCGAGTTGGGCTCTAACGCATACCAAAGAGACTGCAGCAAGAACTAAAGCGGCAATTCGTTTGATCCCAGTAACGCGCCTCTCAAGATGGACCTTCTTGTATCCGGAATATTTGGACGTGGTAGCTGTGTAAGATGCTGTCGCCTTTAAATCTCTTCCCTGGACGAACAGATTGTTGGCACGACACCAATGTCTGTACAAGATCCTCACGTAACGAGACAGTATTGAATATGTGTTAAATGCGGTAGAACATCTTCTGAATCCGTGAAAAAAAGACACGGTCCAGGACGCGACATGCGAGGCAGGGAGGAGGGATGGTGGTCTGACTTTGGGTTTGACTGTCCCCTGAACTCGCCAAAACCACAGCCACACAGTAATGCTTAACCGTTTCGTGTTCACAAACGGCGCTGCAGATTCGAATTTCACAGAGATAGATATGACATTCTGAATCAGATGACACTGCAAGGGGCCAATGGAGCGAGACCTCAGGAAAGCAGAGAGTTTTGTGAGACAGGAAATGACACTTCAAAGAGACATGAGATTCTTATTAGGCTGCAGAGCACAAAAATTCTGGCTGGATTGACCTGACGGACGGAGCCGTTCTGGCGGGCGTGGAATTAGAGCTGTAATGGTGGTCGGCCACTGTAACCTCAGCCTCTCTGCGAGCGCCTCGCTACGGAATGGAGGAATTGCTCAGAGGAGAACGACATGTCCACAACCACCTTGGAAGTTGCCAGCCTAGCTGTGTCCCACCAGTTGTCTTCTACGCTGAGCTCGGTCATCAGGTGCATACACAACTGTCGCTGCTCAATGACGCCTCCACCTCAGCAATCCAACATCAAAAGTCTGCGGTCTTGGGAGAGCGCAGGACCTGCGCATGTTCCATATTAGGTAACGAGCACAGGCATGTTCGCTGTGCGTTATTACACAGGTTCCCGGTGCTCGCCATTAGCTTCGGCGACGTAGAGGCTAATGCAAGTTCAGTGTCGTCTAATACTACCTTCCTGCGATGTTTATGTATCCGGCTGCGGAACGTAGAGGAATGAGACCCTTCTGGGTGGTACGAGATGCCGTTTCTTCGCGTCTTTCGGCTGATATTCCCGCTCTTGCTTTGAGCTTTGACTTACCAATGGGAAACAGTCACTGGCTACGAAGCATCGTCGAAGGTGCACAAAGGGCAACCAACCAAGACGGCGCTCTTATGATGATCTTCGACCGAAACATTGGCGACAGTACCGGAATTTTCACTGCCATGTACATTACGCTGTCACTGTCAGGGCGATGTAGGGCTGATATGAAGCGGAATCAACACATGGGAAATGGACAATCGACTTTGTGGAGCAAAATCCACTGATACCAAAATCGGCTCAAGCCTCGTAGCAATCGATCCACGATAAATTGCGGCCGATCTCGGACAAGGTTGTGCGGTTACACAGCGCAATGGCATGCATGGGGTTTAGGCCACATACCGACCAGTCTCCCCTATTATATTTCCGAGAGGAAGGCGAACCCGACCGTTCTCTTGCAGCATGTCTCAAGTGGGTCGCTGACTGCAGTTTTGCAACGCGCGCCACTGCCTACATACAGCTTGCAGACTCGCGAAACATTCCGTAGAGCCAGGTTTCTGGAGATCGGAATGATTTCAAGTAAAGAAAGAAAATCGAACCAATCAGGACGGCACACGGGCTTTGGTATGAGTGGAAAATGAATTCAGGTACTCAAAGCATATCCCAACGCACCCAGGTGTTCTATCCAACAAATCCTGGCCACTTGGCTCTACCGCAGTTGACGTTTTGGACAACATTTGCTCAAACCGGCCCGCGAGCTATCCAGCCGACAAATGCATGGTTGATCTCAATGATGTAATTCTTAGCAGGACCTTCCTCAGTCCACGAATAGATCCTCTGTACGACACCAGCTGTCTGTGCGACATCTACCTAACTCCCAAACCCGGTCCGCCCTATTCCCATATCTGCTAGTACAACATACTCCCAAGTTTCCAACAGAAACGCTCCAGCCTTCTGCACGTCAACGACCAAAGTTTAGCGTCAAAGTTTCCTCTACCGGAGAATTTAGCACCGCTGTGCAAATCCTTCCCAGCAATCTAAAGAAGGGAGTCCGACAACGCAGGACCAGAAACGGCTTCCCATATCGAGGGGATGTCGAGCAAGCCCTGAGAAGGACCTTGCAGCGGCCCGGATCGATGGTCACAAGGGTTCGACTATGGTTAGGGGATCTTACTCCGATTAACCGATTGAGAGGTTACGTGATCTGGTGCGAGGTTGGTCGACAGATTACCCCAGGGAGGTGAGTTGTCTTTGAAAATCGAAGCGAGTCATCAATACCCTGGCAGAGATGACCTGGCATTCTGTGATCTATCTGTTCGAATGAATAACCAGTAGTCGGAAATTATTTTGTGAGACTTGTCAAATCCTTACGGTCGTAGATGATTCAATGAAGTTCCTATGACCTGCGATAGTACGGCTAGTAAGGCGTTGTGACGGCGATGTTCGTTGGATCACTTTGGGAGGAAGATCCATTCCCATGTCAACCCACATAGATCTGGCTCCTCTATCATAGTGGAAAACAACACTGATATAACCTTCATATTTATTTATCAGCTCTTCAACAGATTCATGTAATTCTACTAGCTCAAGTTGTTGCTCTTATATATTCAGAGGTTGAAATCTATCATGACGTCCGACCACGAAATCTGAAACTGTCCGAGACGTGCAACAGAATGTGTACATACAAGCAGTCCTTTATCAACAGACACCCTGCTCCGGCTTCACCAATTTACGGCATTTGACTTGGCCTACCACGTTGATTCGGATCTAAAAACGCCAAAAGCCATGCATTCACATCTACAAACATATCTCTTATCTATACATGTAAGTTTTTCTTTTCCCATCTAAATTCGAGGCTACAACTCATCCACAATTCTCTCCTCCTGCTTCTGCTTCTGCTTCTCCCTCGCCTCCCTCGCCTCCTTCACCCGCTCCAATATCTCATCCTCACTCGGCATCTCATCTCCCTCACCCACCCTGACGATCGGCGGCTTCTCCGCCCCCACCGCCTCAGAAGCACTCGGCTCTCCTCCTTCGCCGCTCTCCGTCGCCGTCGACTTGGTGGTAGAGGTCTTGGACTTCTTCGACGACTTGGACGACTTCTTCGACGACGACGACTTGGGCCGCGGCGGCGTGCGGATCTTCTTCTGCAGCAGCTCCATCGTCGCCTGGTTCAGCTCGCGGCTCTTGGCCTCGAGGTCCTTGAGGCTGATGGCCGGGTCGTCGTGGGGCTGGAGCTTGTCTTGCTTGGCAAGGTTCTCCTTCAGCCATTCAGCGACGGAGCTGTGGGTTGCGACGAGCGCAGTGAGATCGTCCTCGGTGTACGGTGAGAAGTCGCTGAATTTGGTGGGTTGCGGCGCCGCTTCGGTGGTCGAGGACGTGTCGGGTTCTTCGAGGTCGGCGAGGTCGTCGGAGGGCGCACTGGCAGAAGAGGAGGCCGCTGCTGCGGCGCTGGAGGAGGATGCCGAAGCTACGGATTCGGAAGCGGATGAGGCGGAGGAAGACGCCTCGATAATTTGGTTCCGAATGGCTTCGATGAATGTGTTGGTGCTGTTGAGGGCGTCTTGCAGGGATTTGATCTGTTCAGGTCGCTTCGAGGCTTGGTCTTTGCGCGATTGAATCGGCTTGACGAGATTTTCGAGGTCTTTGATCTTCTGTCGGAGAACCTCGAGCGTGGCGCTGGGGCCTTCCTCGTGAAGCCACTCACTTGTAGAACTGCGGAGCTTCTCAATAGCCGAGCGTTGAGATTCGGTAGAGACTTCTATGAAGCTATCGTCGGTCAACACATCGCGGACTCGATATGTGTAGCCTTCGAGATTATTCTGTGCTTCCTCACGGAGACGACGTTGTTTATCCGATGAAGCAAAAGCAGAGAGCCTTTCATTCATCCGATCGAGTTCTGCTTTTGTGGGAGCTGGGAGACCATGCGGCTCGATATTGAAAGCCACGTTGATGAATTCGATCCGCTTCTTGGGTGCCTTTGCTTTTGGACTTTCCTTGGCTGCGCTCTCAGTAGATGAGGAAGCTTCGGTGGACGAGGACTCGCTTGACGTCTCGGACTCAGTTGGTTCAAGAGGTTCCGCCGAACCCTCTTCACCTTCGTTGAGCGGCTCCTGGTCACCTTTCTTTGACCCAAACCCAAAGAAATCTTTCACGCCATCAACAACATTCGCCTTTTTCTCTTCATCAACTTCGCAACTGACTGTGGCACGAGTTACCTCCGGGAGACCGTCAACAGGGTTCAATCGTAGACGAAACTTGGTGCTGATCTCCTCCTTGGTGCAGCCGAACTTGCTAGTGAGTGTTGAGACGGACTCGGTAAGGTTCTTCGATCGAACCACAGCAATAGCCCGCTCTAACAAGGGCCCTTCTTTGAAAGGAACTGATTGGAGTATCCCAAAGGGAAAATCTTCAAGATTTTTGAACGTGACTTCTTTCGCCGGACCTCCAACTTGAGACGTAGGTACGAAAAGATTTTGTTGACGGCTTTTACCACTATCGTCGAACCATTGTAATTTGATGGGATACGTTGCAATCTCACTATCCCGAATTTCCTTGACCTTAAAGCTGGGGCTTAATCCTGCTCCTTTGAAGGCTGCTCCGAAGACGGCGGCCTCATCGGCGTTGACATTGCTTCGGAGTTTAGACGCTCCACCCGCGAACTCTTCCAGCTTCTTCTGGACGAAAGGAGTGCGAGTAGCTCCACCATGCAGAATGACAGAGTCAATGTCTTCGAGCTTCAGTTTTGCGATGGTTAGGGCTTGTTGAATAGGTATATCAACACCGCTGACAAACTCCGCAGCCATTTCCTCGAACTTCGACCTCGAGAGCTTGTATCGGAAATCCACGTCCTCGTATAAACTTTCAAAGCTCGCCGAGGTATCTTGATTGGCGCTGAGCACTTGTCTAATGCGCTCGGCCTCTTTCCATAGTTTTGAGGTCGCTCTACCATATTTCCTTACGGAATCTGCCTCCACTCCCGCGCTTTTGGCCCCAGATGAACCTACGAATTGTTCAATCATGTCGTTCATAATGAGAGCATTGAGAGAGTCTCCACCCAGAGTCTTATCCCATCCAGCTCCCATGACTTGAACTTCTTGGACCGTTTTGTTGAAGCGCCCAACGTCCTTGACGCTTCGTCCTTGCATCTTGAGAATCGTGGCCGTTGTCGAGCCGGCACCCATGTCATACACAACGTGATGTTCTGGCTTGCCTCCCTCACTGATACTTGGGAACGTTCTAGTCGTAGCGTAGTTCACGCCCACAGCCAAGCCGTCAGACATGAGGCTCAAAACATTCATACCAGCCAATTGAACTGCCAACTCCACAGCTCGGCGTTCGTCGGCAGTATAGAATGCTGGAATCGTCACAACCGCATCCTCAATCCGTGAACCCTTTCCGGCCATAGCCTCGGCATTCTCCTTGACATTTTTCAATTGCATCGCCAGAAGTTCCTCAACAGAATATGGTAGTTCCTTCTTATCAAAACTTCCACTCGTGAACCCCACGCTTCCCCGCTCTTTTGTAGGCACGAGGCCCAAAGCCGGATATCTGCCCGTATATTCTTTTGCAATGTCTGAGTCCTGAACTGGAACACCGAGAAGCGGTTTGAGGTTCGGATATACATCGCCGGGAAAGCGTGAGGAGAGCGCCAGGGCATCCCCTCCGTATAATCGCTCCGGAAATTGGCCTAGTGCTACAGAACCCTTGCCGGCAGGCTTGAAGGCGACAGCGGAGACTTCTTTACGTTTCGAGTCCTTTGTCAGAACAATTTCGAGGGGGATGCCAGGCTTCACGAGGGCGGCTTTGATGTATTCCGTTCCGAGATCGATGCCTAGCACAGCCGAGGCTGCAGATGCTGTCGAAGTGAATAGGAAGAGGAGGGCAAGGAGTATAGAGGGGAGGGATAGGAAGCGCCGCCGGCCTGGTGGTGTCATTTTTGTGGTTGGGGATGAAGAGCAAGCGCTTGAAGGTTGAAGAAGCTCAGGGAAGCTCCAAACTCGTGGCTCTACAATAACCCAATGGATGGCATGCGGTGCAGGGCCAAATTCAATGCGGCGACCAAAATAGGAGATCAAAAGTGTTTGATCGACTCGCAAGGTGAATGGTGTTGGATGAAAGTTTTAGAGTACTCCGTAAGAGTGGATAAATTATTTTTGGATGCCACCTGGCTTTTTCTACGCCTCAGACCACGAACATCTCGCTACATCGCTAGGCTCCAGAGTTTCTCACTTGCCCATTGGATGCAAATTGGGTGTCCTTGAAGTGATTCGAAATTAAGCAGGGAGTTTAATTGTGGACGATTAGTGACGCTTCTTTTGACTGTGGCTTTATCTTCAGATGATGAAGTTGTCTTGAATGGAAATCTTCCGCGCCGAGCTCCGCAGCCAGGGTCTATTCCTGCTTTTAGTAATCAATCACTCTGCTACAACACAACTACCCCCCAAATGCGAGTACTGGGAGCTGCTACTTGTTGAACATACTTCGTCTAGGAAGCTACAGACAGCTCTTTTTACATTCGAAGGCCAATCATCAAAATGGCGCGATTCTCTTTCTGTATGCTCGTCATAGCAATCCTATCACTGCTCCTCTTAGCCACGGCCGAGCACACGTCGAACTGGGCAGTCCTCGTCAGCACCTCGCGCTTTTGGTTCAACTATCGCCATCTTGCCAATGTGCTTTCTCTCTATCGGACTGTCAAGCGACTTGGCATTCCAGACTCCCAGATTATCCTCATGCTACCAGATGATATGGCCTGCAACCCCCGAAACGCTTTCCCCGGCACCGTCTTCAACAACGCAGACAGAGCCTTGGACCTCTATGGCGAAAATGTAGAGGTCGACTACAGAGGCTACGAAGTCACGGTAGAGAACTTCATCCGGCTTCTGACCGACCGCTTTGGCGAGGGCTGGCCGCGGAGCAAGCGGCTCATGACCGACGAACGAAGCAATATTCTCGTATACATGACCGGTCATGGAGGCAACGAATTCCTCAAATTCCAGGATGCCGAAGAAATCAGCGCCTTCGATCTCGCCGACGCCTTTGAACAGATGTGGGAGAAGAAGCGCTACCATGAGCTTCTTTTCATGATCGATACCTGCCAGGCCAATACTATGTACAGTAAACTCTACAGCCCCAACATCATCGCCACCGGCTCCTCCGAAATCGACCAGTCATCTTATTCACACCATGCTGACAACGACGTCGGCGTCGCGGTGATTGATCGGTACACTTACTATAATTTGGACTACCTCGAGACCCAAGTTACGGATCCCACAAGCAAAAAGACCTTGGCAGATTTATTTGACAGCTATGACGAGAGCAAGATCCATTCGCACCCTGGGGTGAGGTGGGATCTGTTGAAGGGTGGAGAGGCCGAAGGGAGACAACGACTGGTCATGGATTTCTTTGGGAATGTTCAAAATGTTGAAATTGAGGACAAAGCTAGCAAGAGCAATGAGACACAATGGAGAGAAGATCTGGAGGCGTTGAAGAGGCTCATTGATGCGGCAAGGGAAGCCAATAATGCGAGTGCGGGCGCTGGAAAGGTGAAGCCTGGTCTCGACTACGCTGAGGCTGCAGCCGATCGAGTACCGGCGAGCAGAATGCCGGGTGCGGCGAAGATTCGGAAGGATGAGGGCTGGAGCAAGCAGGCTATGGGCGCTACTGCTTTGTTGGGGTGTTTAGGAGTCTGGCTCGCAGGAAGTTGGCTAGAGGCGAAGAGATGAGAGCACGTCTAGCGCCTCACGTGTCTCGCCATACAAGCTTCGCAGTTCTATTTGCCGCCATCTGCTTCGACGTACGTCGATTCACTCAGCTGATCACCCATTCATGGCCGCCAACGAAATCCCCGAGAGCAATCAATTGTCAATCACTTTGGCACCGGGCTCCAACGACTTCGAGCCAATATCACTGGCTTTGATGGCCTCAACAACATGCTCGGCTAGCGGTTGAAGTTGGCCAAATCCAATCTCAGCGATAGAGACATGGAGAGATCCATTATTCGCCGCAACGTCCGAAATCTGCAATGACTTGCGATGCTAACGGGCATTGACTGGAATGGCCTCGACAGCATGCTCAAGGAGCTTGCAGAGTTAGTCGATAATCATCATCTAAGCGGTGCAGATTCAAGCTACAGTCTCGCCTAAGGTCTCTTAGGAGCTTCCCACTCAATCACTCTGGCATCGAGCTCCAATGACTTCAATGCCGACAGCGTTGACTGGGATGGCCTCGACAGCGTGCTCAAGAAGCATGAAGAGATGGCCAACGCCCATTCTGACCTGGCGTATTTGGGATTCTGAGGCGAGCAAATCCAGCCGATACTACATAGCATAACATTGGCTCTGAGGATATTGACAGGCATGTCACGACAGTTCAATGGTCTTGCTTTCGACTGCTGTAGTATTCTTGTAATTATACAGATTTTAGGAAATTCATTCTGATAGTGATTTGCAGAGAGACGCCGATAACCTTGCAGACGCCCAAATTCTAGCATACTCCTCTACCATTCTCCTGTTAATCCGTCTAGCTAGCTCCGACCTCGAAATCCCACCCCCAGTGATCAAGTCAAGATATCGAATATGCATTGACTGTACTGCTTTCCATTTTTGTCAAGTAGCAGCATCTCAATCTTACCCAAGCTTTATATCCATGGTCTAGTTTGGAGTTGTCTGGATATGCTTCAATCCAGCAACAACGGTAGCGATACCCATCATGCCAAGGATTAAGATAACCGTCTGCATAAGGAAGAGCTGAGCATAGACCTTGACGATCCTGAACCGAACCGTCCTGTCAACAGTGCGCCAGGCATCAACGAAGCCGATGCATCCCTTGCCCCCAAGAATAGCCGGGACGACCTTGCCGCCAAAAGTGCGGTCGAATGGTACAAGGGCTTCATCCTCCTCAGGGAGCATGCTGGCCTCAATGCGGGTCAAGGTGACGCTAGCAGGGAGAAGAATCATCACAGCGACGAAGACAGCCGTGAGCAGACAACCAACAAGCTTGAACGCAAACGCCATACGCTCCGCCTTGGTGAACTCATGGACGAGCTGTTGATGGCCGACTTTGTACAGGCCGAGCACGAAGTACAGCGCGAGCGGCATATAGATGGTGAGCTGTTGGGCGGCAGCATACACGGCGGAGGGCATGAGCACGTTGTGCCCGGCCTTGGCCGAGGGAATGCGTCGGAACCAGCTCTTGGCGCTGGGCTCGGAGATCAGCACGTGCGTCCAAGTCATGTGGAGCCGGCTGAAGAGCACGGTGGCGAAGATGGAGACGAAGGCCTTGATGATGGGGTTGTGGCTGGGGACGAAGGAGAGGCAGAGGCCGATGCAGAAGTGGTAGACGAAGGAGACACCGAGGCCGCGCCAGCGGGAGAAGAAGCCGGCTTTCTTGACCATGTGCCGCATCGTGGAGCGGGCGGTGCGAGTGACGGGCTCATATTTGACCGTCACGGTTTCGGCGTCGATGAGTGGCTCTTTCTCAAGAGGTGCATCTGGATCAGAAGCTCCCTCTTTGGCCGTAGTAAAGGTGGTTATGGTCTCAGTCTTGGGCGTCTCGACCATCATAAGGGTTGCGATGACATCGCCAATGGTGTAGCGGATCTGGATGACGTCGTCAGCTTATGGTCGGAAGGTGTTTCGTTATCTGGGAGGGCACGTACTGAAGCAAGCAAAAGGGCAAAGACACAGGCATAGACAGCGACACCAATAGCAGCCCAAGCGGGAACCCGATGACTGGAGAAGAAGCGGTTCAGGTCTTCCTGAGCCTTCTCGTCAGAGTAG
The DNA here is from genome assembly GCA_021030935.1 of Astrothelium subdiscretum. Taxonomy (NCBI): domain Eukaryota; kingdom Fungi; phylum Ascomycota; class Dothideomycetes; order Trypetheliales; family Trypetheliaceae; genus Astrothelium; species Astrothelium subdiscretum. The sequence continues at coordinate 61,093 of JAGFMW010000082.1, read as the reverse complement.
GCCTCAACGGAGCGTCTGACGACATGCCCCAACACCTGTCCATGAACGCCCGTCATGGTGTTTGAATGTAGGTAGAAAAGAGATCTCAAATAGATTCGAAGGAAATTGAAGGAAAGAGTATTGTGGTTTCTGGGAAGAAGTGGAAATAGGTCAGCTGAAGAGGACAGCGAGAAGCGTGGGTGGCACGAGGTCGTTTGATGGTTGCCTGGAGGGAAGGAGACGAAGTCCCGCCGCGTTCCGATGTTGGCGCTATCCTATAGACGACCGCCAAGCCACATGCCGCCACCCTCATGAAACTCTCATTGTTTTCAATCAACTCATCACCAAGGTAGGCAATCATATTTTTACTCTGTTGGCCGTCGGCCAATGGTATCCTTTTTGTTCAACTCGTAGATTCTCCAAACTATATAAATACATTTCAGACGACTATGGAGTAAAGATTGTTTAAAATTCGACATCCCAGGGCCAGCCGTGTATCTCAGTTCGAGAAAAACCCTTGCCAGTCATGTCTTCGGACAAATTCCTCAAAAGACTCCATCTTGGACATGTCGATCCCCAGCTACTTGACTATTTAGCAACCGTCAAACTCGTAATCGGCGGATTGGGAAATGATCTCACCTCCGCCGGCCCGATAATATCTGAACCCATATTTGGGCCGTGCTGATGGATGGTGTCATATAATTTCTGGAACTCCCCGCCCATGACGGGATCTTGTCGTTCAAATTCCCCTGCGGGCATCTGCTCGTATTTCATTTTCCGACCTGTCACTGTCTGGAAGATTTCGACTATCTGATTGAATGTCAACTTCTGGCTGTAGACGTACACCTGCTTCGCCTTGTTCTGAGTCGAAGGCGGCGGTCGACTCAGCATTGCAGCAATGTAAAGACCAAAATCTCTTCTCACGCTGAGGAAGTGTATGGGATTGTCGGCATTTACAGGAGTCCGCATGACGAAGGTGCCATTCTCGTCCTAACATTTTTGGTAAGCGACTTTTGAAGTAAATTCTCTGAAAGCTATGAAGATTTATCCGCACATACTTTCTTTGGTGTCAGATACACGTATTCGTGGTTTGTAAAGTTTTCCATATAATATGCGGGCAACACAACCTGAGTCACATCCGAAAGAGTTTTTCCATGCTCGTCTGGAGGACAAGAGTTGATATACTCGACAATTCGTATCTTGCCGACTGCCCATGGAACGCCCTGATATTTCTTTCCCGGAACATCGGCCATATTTGCCGGTAGGGAAGCGAAGATGAATCGTTCTAAGGTTGCCATCATCTTGCGCGCTGCATTGATGATGTGCTTGCCAGCAGTTACCTCTTCGTCCACGGTAGCCGGCCATAGGTTATCCGTATTCCCGACAGCCAGACGAGCGAAGACTGGGCCCCAAAAATCAGTCATGGCGAAGATGGTCGTTGCTCCCTGTTCATTCTTAGTCACGCGGCGTCATACGCAATTCGGGTTTTTTCACCTTGAAAGCGCTGACGAGCGATTCTTCGTCGTTCATGTCAGCAGCAACCATCTCCACACCTTTATCCTCCAGGCTCTGGGAAGCAATGGAAGAGGGGTTCCTGGTCAATCCACGGATCTTGATGGCCGGATGCTGCTTTTGGACATGCTCGATTACGGAGGCGCCTTGATTACCTAGAACCTGGAATCAGCACATCGGTTGAGCTCGCGGTCACTAGGAAACGGGCTTCCCTACCCGTTGCGCCCACGATAACAAGGAGTTCTTCACGAGCCATGGCTATAGCAATAGATTGGGCGTTTCAATTTGCTGGCACAAAAATCAGGTAGATGGAGTTTGATGGCAAGGCCATGTTACCCTCGTAGAGTTCATTACTTATATAGCTCTATCTAAGAGGGCTACAGAATGCTTTGCTGGTAACCTTCTCGGACTTTAAGTAAGCATTGCGGAGGACATCCCGCGATGTATAATGAGTCTTTACGCAGCAACACGACCAACTCGTCCGTACCGACTTGACTATGGTTGTTAAAGAACACTTATTGATAGAACAGCGGATGTTGTTATGAGCAAGAAGCTTACTGAATTTCCAAGCTTGGCCCCACAGCCTTCTTTGCCGTTCGCGTCTCGGCCGTAAAGCTCGTAATTGCGGACTTCACCAGCGGACTCCCGCTCAGGTGGACTTACTCACGCGCCTTCGAGACAATCTATCAAGTCTACCAAAATCTGCAGAGGACTTGCCATGGCAACGCGCCAGAAAAGCTGTATTGCTTGTGCTCGAGCGAAACGAAGATGCGACCTTAGAATCCCTAAATGTGCTAGATGCCGCGGCAAACAAATCAAGTGCCAATACAAAACTGCCAAAGGTTCTCTAGAGTCTAATATAGGCTCATACACGTTGGCGACCAATAGCAATGCTGATTCCAGCCCTATCGATGGCAGGCAAGGGTACCCCGATACCTTCGAATTCACCTCTTGCCCTAATTTCGACTTCCTCATGTCTCCGTATTCGACGAGCAGTCCGCTAGACGAGTTCAACTTTACTCTGGAACAGACGTCAATGGTCGAGATGCTGCCAGATTCTTTTGAATACTGTAGTTCTCTGATCAAAAGCTACCCGGGATTATTTGCGCAACATGGGACTACTCCTTTCATTCATGGCGGATTATACCAAGAAAACATGCCATCCTCAATCCGACATGCATTCGGCGTATGCGCAATGTATATTGGGAAAACCAATTCCAACACGGCCATCATCCACCGTGCACTCGACGCGGAAGTCTCTGAGCTCCTCCAGACTGTACCATCACGATGGTCATTCGAGGATTCTCTTTCTCACGTGCAAGCTCTCATCCTCTACCAAATAATCCGGTTCTTCGACGGCGATATCCGACAGCGCGCATATGCAGAACAGCACGACCCCATCCTGGCCACGTGGACTGATACTCTCCACTCTCATTTGAAGCAACGGTATTCACCCTTCTCCCCCTGCAGTCCTGCAGAGAAGAGTGACTGGAGAAGCTGGATTCAAATGGAGAGTGCACGACGGACAGTACTCTTGTCTATCTTCCTACGTGGATTTTATTACGCGCTCAAGACCGGCTTCTGTAGCACCATTCCAGCCATGGCAGACTTGCCAGTCTCTACCCGGGCTGTACTCTGGGAACTACAAAGTCCAGCGCGGTGGCAGCTAGCGCTCAAGGCGGCTGAGCCGGAGCTGATCCCGTATAAAGATTTATCGCCCAGGTGGGAGGACGGCGAATTCGATAGAGAAGACATTGGTGGATTCCAAACCCTTCTTATCGTTGCGTGTAAGGGGAAGAACAAATTTGAGCAGAGGTACTTAGAGACGAGAATCAATACTGAGCCAGATTGACTTTGAGAGAAAAATAATAAATAGCCAAGCACAATATAATGGAAAAAAAGTACGCGAAACAAGAACAAGTTTGATATTTGAGTAGGAATATTGCCAACGATTGAGCTTCTTCTCTACGGGAGATTGCACCGCTCAGACGCTGGAAACGAAAAGTGTCTATCCATTAATCCATGGAATATCGGAACCAAGAGAACTGTTATCAGTTGTGACTGGCACTGGAAGTCATTCGCATTTCTGGCATGTTTCTTGATGAAATACGATGATATGGAGCTGTGTTCCGGTCTAGGATGAGTAGAATATGCTAGGACACAAAATAACACTGGACGCGTTCCGTAGTATTCTGCAAACACTGAGTTTGGCTCCAAATGGCCCCCACAGCGCCTCCGCTTTGTTTTCGCCAACGTCCCACCGTCCAGTGCTCGGACGTTCGGTTCAATTGATCCCTCCACCACTCCTTGCTGGGCACCAGGGCTTCCCCGCAAACTCAAGGAACGAGCCAATCTGAAGATGATCCTGCTAGAAGAGGATGGTGACTGGCTTGATTTCTGCCCTTCGTAACGGAATCCTAGCCCGAAAGAGTACTCCCGTAGAGTTACAATGCAGCTGCTTTTGTAGATCGTCAGCTTCCTTGCACAAACCCATCAAATCCTGCGTAGGCGGATTCGCCGGACATTCGGGTCTGTCGAGAATTTAAGAATGCTGCCATCACAGGTTATAATGAAAGCATCTGAGGTGGGTGAGCTTCCTGAAATAAAGACATCTCAAGATGACTCTCAAATTCACTCTGCTATTTTCTTCCATTTCCAGCGTCTTTGCACTGGTCAGGCCAGACAATGTCGGCCGTCTCCCAGCTCTTGGGTAAAAATCACTTCCTCAGAACTGCCTTCTGTAGTATGCGCGCTGACGGTGAACAAAGATGGAACTCCTGGAATGCGTATCATTGTGATGTGAGCGAAGACAAGATCCTCCAGGCAGCTAATTACGTCGTCTCTCTGGGACTTAAAGATGTTGGCTATGAGTACATCAACATCGACGACTGCTGGTCTGTCAAGTCTGGGAGAAACGCTACGACGCAGCAGATAATTCCAAATGCAACGACGTTCCCAGGTATGTGATTAGGGTCTGATCCATTGACACTTCTGGTCTGACCCAAGCATGACAGACGGTATTTCGGGGTTAGCCGATCAAGTCCACGGACTTGGACTAAAGATCGGAATCTATAGCAGTGCTGGAACTCAGACGTGAGTCTCTCCAACGCGTTGCGAGGCTATACATGCTGATAGACCTTAGGTGTGCAGGATACCCGGCCAGCATTGGGTACGAAAACATTGATGCAGCAACATTCGCTACTTGGGGCGTCGACTGTACGTATACACTTTGGGAGAGATACAAACTCTTCCGTCCCCTTTGAAGAATGTTGCTCAACGTATGCACAGATCTCAAATACGACAACTGCAACGTTCCCTCCAACTGGACCGATACATGTGTATCGTAAGTTCTCCAATCATACCTCCACCAAACCTTATCCCTCCTCCCAAGTAACTCCTATTCAAAGCTGCGTCCCCGACGACTACTCCCCCTCCACCACCAACAACGGCTCCTGCGCCGGCGAGCCCAACCTCTGCCCCACCGACTACGACTACCGCAGCTCCAACACCGCGCACCGCTACGCTCTCATGCGCGACGCGCTGCTCGCGCAGAACCGGACCGTGCTGTACAGCCTCTGCGACTGGGGCGAAGCTGCTGTCGGGGTCTGGGGCAACGCGACAGGCAACTCATGGCGCATGAGCTCCGACATCGACCCCAGCTTCGACCGCATCAAGGCGATCTTGAACGAGAATTCGTTCGAGGTGGGCGCGGGGACGACGGACTTTTGGGGCCATGGCGATGCCGATATGCTGGAGGTCGGGAACGGGTTGAGCGCGGCCGAGGCGCGGACGCATTTTGCGCTGTGGGCGGCCATGAAGAGTCCGTTGATCATTGGGACGGATCTGAGCAATATTTCCGAGGCGGATGTCGGCGTGTTGAAGAATCGGTATTTGTTGGCGTTTAGTCAGGATGGTGAGGTGGGAGCGCCGGCGACGCCGTACAAGTGGGGTACGAATCCGAATTATACGTTCAATACGACTTTTCCGGCCGAGTACTGGAGTGGTGAGTTGAGCAATGGGACTCTGGTTCTGATCGCCAATTGGTTGGAGGATACGGTGACCAAGTTTGCGAATTATTCAGAGATTCCAGGCTTGGAGGCAGGTGGTACGTATAATGTTGTAGATGTTTGGGCAGACACAAGTATGGGGTGTGTGAAGGATGGGATTTCTGTGGGTGTGGCTGCCAATGATACTGCCGTGTTCCTAGTGCAGGGAGGCTGTTGAAGTAGGTTAGAAAGCGTTATTGCTGGCACTGAAATTAAGCAATTTGAGTGATGAGAATTTTAGCCACGGAAATTATCCATTGAAATAGGCATACTGTAGATGGATATGAGATCCGAGAAATGCCTTATTTTTGATCACTCAAGGAATGCTTTCAACGCGTTCATACTCAACAATATATTTACGTAAAGGTTGTTTCAAGCTTTACTTAGATTGACTAAGCCACTCTCCCAACCGTTGCAGTATTTACAGAGAAGTTTGACATGGTGATAGTCCCAGTATATTGTTCAATAGTTCGGGAAAGTATGCAGACTGAGGCGAGCAGCCAGAAGTGGTTTTCTGCTACTGAACCACCCTTAGGAGACAGTAACGCTGTAGGCAGAGGTCGTGAACTTGGCGTTGGAGCCACTATTAAGCGGACAGTCAGCATCTCCAGTTGCTTCTGGGGAACGTGTCAACGGTATGAACTCACCTGAATACTTCAGATCCTGCGCTGATGCTGATAAGGTACTGGCTCAAAGAGTAACCCTGGTTGCTGGACAAGTAGGTGAAGAATTGCTTGAGGTCTCCACTGAAGCTAGTCTGTTGGCTCTCGGCAACGAAACTGTAGACAGTGGTAGCACCGTTAGGTCCACTGTAGAGCTTCCAGGTAACGCCGTCGATATTAGGGGTAGCAATGGGACTGCCAGTGGAAGAAATAGGTCCCGCACCACCGAGAGCGGCAAGCCAAATCATGATCTCGTACTGGGCAGAGCCACCCTTGGAAGAAGTAGTGAAGATGTCGTATGCGACGTCGGCAACAATGCTGGAGCCTGTGTAGGACCACTTCCAGGTAGATTCAAGTGACTTGACGGCGCTAAGCTGGTCGGTGTTGGTGATCTGAACATCAGCGTAGCTCTTGACTTGACCGGCCCTGCCACTGTGGTCAGCAAGGTTGACTGAGGCCATTGATCATTCCAAGTGTTTGTTACCCTCCAGACCAGGACCAGGTGGTGTCCCAGGCAATCGTGTTTCCAGACATGCTGTTCAGCTCAGAGCACTGAGAACCAGTGCCGCTCGATTCACCCCATAAATCCTAAAAGATTCAGTGTCCGTACCGAAGACATACTGACATTGCGTATTATACCTGGTAGAGGGTGTATGCCCCAGTCGTAACACTGTCCCACTGTCCACATTGCTGCGCACGCTTGTTGATAGTCTTTGTAGGTGCTGCAAAGGCAAGTGTTGCGGCCGAAGCCAAGGTGAGGAAAGTAGACGGCTGCATGGCGGATTGTAGGAGTACGAGATTAAGTCAAGGTTTGGAAACGATCGAAGAATTTGCGAATATGTAAAGTAGAAAGAGAGCAGTGAAGAATGAGAGTTTCAAGATCGAGACCTGAGAGTTGAATTTATGAATAAAGACAGGATAAAGTTGGTTCTGTCAGCCTCCACTGTATTCAAGTGCAGGTGACGAGTTACACAGTAACATGTACAGGATATATATTAAAACCCCTACCTTTGAGGTCTAATTACAAGGGCAGTATGATCGTCCGGCAGTTTCCAAGCCACGAACCATCGCTGAGTTTGATGGTGAGAAACTAGGATTCCCCGCAAATGTGTTTCTAGAAAAACTACGTTGCTATTGAGCGGCTGGCCTTTCAGGTTCACATATAAGATCGCTGAATATCCAGATCAAATTTCCGTCAATCGGAGGAGCCGCGGGTGTTTACACAACAAGGTTACCCTGCGTCGCTGGTAATTAAGGCGTGGACCCTGAAGGTTTCATCGTCCTTACTAGATTGTGGCAAGACCTGGTACCTGTCCAAAAAGCTCTAGTTCGCTCGGGCAGCCGTGTCCGAAGCGAAAAAAAGTCCTTGCGATAATTCGATGAATAATTGCGAAAAGAGCCGTTGTGACTTTGAGTTAGAGGATTAGTATCACGTTGGAAATTCTTGGATGCCTTCCGTAGCTTATTTAGATCTTTGTCCATCTTGCTGGTAGGTGGAAGCGACAAATATAGATGAGGATTGATAAGTCTTCGGCCTGGACCGAGGATCCGCAATGTGGGCTGTCAGCTCTTGGTGTCGGCAGAAATCCGGTGAAGATGAGTAACAATGGTTCCAAATCGACAAATGCATAAAAGGCTCAGATCACGTGTATTTGACTGCACAAAGTTATGCTAAACAACTCCGGTGCGCATGGCCAACGATACTGCCTGGGTGTCGGTGACGATGGTCATCTCTTCTGCCCGAGCTGTTCATGTTCCCGTGGTCAAATCACGCACCTAATCTCAACGACAAACCATATCAAAGCGACTCGAGCATCCTCAAATCCCTCCATCGATCCGTCACTTCCCTAGCTTCCTTTCGAAAATAGCCTTCGCATTAATCACGACTCCCCCTAATCGAACATGCGGCTTCTTCTAGCCGAGCTCGGATTTTTGAACCTCATCCTGCTTTCAGATATCGTCTCATCCCTCACGCTAGATTGCGGACACGTACGAGCGGGAAAACAATCTTGGAATTTCAAGTCATTGGGAGGACCTCATTCTGTTCAATATAAGCAGGACACTTCTCGGGGGTTAACGAATACAACATATACGGTAGACCTGTGCGCTCCGCTTGACAGGGTATCCGGCATAGATAATGACAAACAATGCCCTCATGGCACGAGAGGTAGGCTCAGTAGCGAAAATCCACACGTCCCAGAATCGACCTGCCCAGATTGAGTGTTGACATCGGGTTGAACAGTGTGTGGTATCCAATATGACTACAATACCGAAGAAGGCACCAAACAGATAGCCAACGTCATACCCATCGCTGGGTCGTTCATACAGAAATACAACTTGCACCTGGAGCCGAATCCTATGCGATTGAAAGACTCGCCTTCTCCCTCTGACGCCGAAAAAGAAGGTGTACGAATCGAACTCAAGGGCGGCCGATACCCGATTGACGATCGAAAGGGGCAAAAGCAAAAAGTCTACATTGATATGATTTGTGACCGCGACAGGACTGGACTCGAAGGCGACTTGGGCGATGGTCGAGTACCTGTAGATGACAAAAGCCGCAAACTTTCTGCACGAAAGTATAGTGAGGACGATGATGACGATAGCGAAGAGCCAGGTGATGGTGGCGATGATGGAGACGATGGGGACGAAAATAATGAAGATGAGCAGCGAAGTTTAAGGTTCCTCGGCTACAACGTTCAGGATGAGGGTAAACTCGGCGTGCTCCGGCTTGAATGGCGGACTAAATGGGCTTGTGAAGGCATGGCAAACCAGCCTGATGATAAAGAAGACGATGAGGACGGCAACAACAAGCACTGGGGCTTCTTCACTTGGTTCATCATCGTGTGAGTCTTCGGGTCCAAGAAATTCCAAATTCATCGTCAACTGACCAGATTACAGATTATTCCTCGCGATTGCAGCATATTTGATTTTTGGCTCATGGCTCAACTACAATCGGTATGGTGCCCGAGGCTGGGATCTTCTTCCGCACGGAGACACCATCCGTGATATTCCATATATTGTAAAGGATTGGGGAAGGAGGGCTGTGAACGCCGTACAAGGGCCTGGCTCGAGAGGGGGTTACAGTGCTGTATGATTTTGAGCGCCTGGTTCTGATGATTATCCTACAAATTTGTCTGTAAGGTTGCATCGATTGCATAGATGGCAGGCGTTTTATTTTGGTCTCGGCTTTCTTATCCGAGTTAGCAAATCTGACTTTTTTCTCGCCACTTCATCATCGCTGGAGTTTGTGGAGGAGACGCGGAGATGTATTCTTGTAATCGCCGCTATGATCCTCAGCCTCAGCGATGTAACTCCTTAGGCTACGCCTGGGGCCTTCCCTAGAATTTCAAAAGTCTGGCGCCCGATGAAGAATGGCCGGATTAAGAATGCCGGGTTCCACGTGCATGTAGTAAGCAAAAGTTCCCGCATCGCTTGTCCTCGGCGATCAGATTTTTCCAGAACAACCTTCCATGCATGATGCTACCACAATTCTAAAATTAGGTAATCCACAAGAAATCCATAGTGAGATGCGCCAAGCTTTTCCACGGAGCGCAATCATAATTGCGGTACCCCTGTCAGAAGAGGCTGTTATTGGGAGTGGTAATTGTCGGCAGAGTTTATTAATCCAAGTGAACATTTATTCATCTTCTCCATCGTATCAGCGTCGGGTGTTACACTGAGTTCGTGAATGAAAGGCTGGGCTTTTCCTCGACGGAGTCGGAAAGACTTAGAAGCTGCAATCGGAAAAGACTCGTCAATGGCTGCCATTGGCCCGACGAATGTCCGAGCGTCAGCTATCAGATTTTGGCAGGCTTGTAGAAAGATTAGACGCGAGCTAAAAGCAGTTGTCCCGGGTTTGCTAGAACGGCCTCCAATAAGATACGTTGTGCATACAAGTTCGAGGCTCACAAGCCACGTTATGATGTAATCCAACTGAGTCAGCCAAGAGAAATGAAGTTGAGGCTGTTGTGCAGCATCTAACCCGCTACATGTTTCACCGTTATGAGTTATCCGCTTACTATTCCGGCAAAAACTGCTCGCTTAAAGCAGCGCTAGTTAGAGCCTCAGAGATGGTGAAGATGTCCGCTATAACCGAGCGCTGATCGAGATCCACACCCAGATATTTGGAACCAAAGGGTTTCACCCACCCTTAAGCAAGGATGTCCTGAATTCTTTGACATTCTATAGCTACCTACGGGGCTGTGTCGTTGCTCTGGAGCGGACGTTGAGTCATGTACTCGAAGGGATCTGATCTGATCTATAGAGAACTTGTGTACACTCCCGGCTCTTTGGCTGTAGTGGAAAAGTCAGCTCGGGTCATGATGACTTTACAACAATGTAGACGGGATGGTGGTGACTCAGGTAATGGAGGTGTGTTATGCACGAGTTTTCTTTTCCTATAAAAGCTGGCGGAAGACCGTAGAATGTCACATCGAGCACCCTTTGCCGCTGTCTTTTAGCATTCGTTGGAATATCATTCAGAAGACACAGCTCCCAGCTTTCTCGTGTCATTTATCCTGCATCTGACGTCGCTCCCTAAGCTTCAGACCCTCCAGCACAAGTGCATAATCATTTCCGCAAGTGATCTCTCAAGAAGCCGAAACCATTGAGAATTTGAGGGAATTGGAAGGATAGATTGTTCTGATCGCGAAAGGCCCAAAGCATTTGAGTTAGGACACATTCCGATCCAGCAAGAGCTAGCAACGATACGAAGAAATGGCTGACGAGGAGAGAAGACGACAGTACCAAGAATATTTCCGGCAAATTCAAGCCCAACAAAGCCAACAACGCGTCGAGAGCACCGAGACCGGTGATAGCACTGAGACGGGCGAAAGCACTGAAACAACGGGCGAAAGCACTGAAAGCACCATGCCATCTACTGGAAGCGCAGGCCAACAGTATTACGGGCAGACCGCACAATCGACTCAGTCAGGCAACAATGGAGCTCAACAACAGCTGATCAATCCTCACCCATTACCGTACGCACCGTTTCCGTATCCGGTACCGGCACAGAATGTTTTAAACCGCGGCCAGGCAGCTAGTTCTTCAGCAACAGGTCAATCGTACAGGTACACGTCAACTGCGACAACCGGAGCGTCATCATCCGGACAAACATCATCGTCGCTCGGGTCTACTGCAGGCCCCAGTTCCCAAGGCAGTGGGAGTAGAGGCCAGCGACAAGGCCGTGCGAGCGGGCAACGTGGGAGCGGAAGCGGAGGATCGAAGCCGTGATTAGAAGGAGGCTAACAGTGAAGACACTATTAGACTTTCCTTTTTGAATTTACTTTTCTTATGTATAGCGGCTTTGCGCTTCAGCTGGGTCTGATGCGTCAGCTTTGGCGTTATCTTATGTCCTCTCATGAATACCTTTATTCTTCCTGTTGGTCAAAGAGCGAGGATTCGTCATGGAGAGATCGAACTGTGCTGGATCAATAGAAAACTGAATTCTTACCTCGTATGAATTGCATCCAGCTACTTCGTATGAATGTGCACGAGAGATCTGCGGGTAGGGAGAAACTCGGCGGATGTCATCGGAGTGGATCCTGCTTACATAAGTTCTTAAGTCTTCCAATTTTAATCCCGGGCTGTTCGACTACAACAAAAACAAAAGCTCGAAAGGCGTCCGGGCTTTTCCAGCTCGTTGCCCAGTTCGGCTCCAATTCACTGCATAGTTCACGGATACATCGCTTGCAAAATCTTTGACCGTAACCACTACGCTTATTCTTTGTACCAATGTCTAATCTGGCTGGTGCCGATCATCCCTACTATCCGCTTGGAGCTAAAATTTCGGGTTATCAGCCAAATGAATGGTCGGTCGCTGCGCTGCTCGGGACTTTTGCAACTGCATGCGCTATTACTTTTTCTATTACATTCCTATTTTTGAAAGTTTTACAATCTCAATTGCCTCGATATGAGCTCCTCACTACCATGTGGTTTGTGCTTTGTAGGTGACGCGTATGTCTGACCGGATGACGCCTGCTGACAAGGTCGAGGCGGTTGTATACACTTATTTTTTGAAGGTAGGATCGCATCAGTGTATTGGATACGTGGGCTAATGATGTCATTTGAAACAGGCTTCTTTGTTATGAACTACAAAAGCCTCGCAAGCTCTCAGCATCCGATTGGACAGATGTGGAAACATTATGGTTTGGCCGATTCAAGGTATCTCCTAGGAGATGTCTTCGTCCTCTGCACAGAGGCTTTGACTGCGGTATGAGGCTCTCCTGCTATGGTATTTGAAGTTTAGTATCTTACGATAAACACTCGTGCACAGATCTGCTGGGGTCCGTTATCCTTCACAGTAGCTGGGTTGATTGCTACGGGACATCCACTGAGACATCCTTTGCAGGCTCTTGTGTCACTGGGTCAGCTTTACGGTGACATCTTGTACTATGCTACCAGCATGTACGATTATTTCTTCAACCATATCACTTATTCGAGACCAGAAATCTTTTATTTCTGGGTCTATTACTTCCTCATGAACTTCTTCTGGATCGTCATTCCAGCCAGTGAGTGAGAATATTCGATATCTTGAGGTCGAGACTGAACGATTTTAGTACTCCTCTACAATAGCGTTGCGGCAAGCAGGAAGGCATTCGAGGAGGTAAAGAAGTTGAAAGACCATGATAAAAGCAAATAAAGCCTAAGAAAAGGCCTGCTCTTAGGAGTTGGACAGTCGTCAAAGCTGAGCGCATCGTCTTAGGTACGAAGAATTCTATAGAAAAGACCAGTATAGAAGTAAATATGGTAGTCGAGACCTAGGCACGCGGGTGACAATATAAATCGAACACCAAACGGGGGGTTAACCCATATATTTTTAGCTATTGACCCGGTTGCCACAATCAGACTAGAAACAAATTTCCAAAGCAATATCTGGTTGGATGTGGGGGTTTGAGTTGGGAGGCACCCCAGTACGGTGTTCGCTTTTTTTTTTGTCAACCGCGTGCTAGGGTTGCTGGACTGTGCATAGGTAGACATACGGAGTACAGCATGTCTCCTTTCATCCTGTAGTCACCTGGCGATATCCGACACATCAAGCCTTCCAGTGAAATTTGGCTCAGGCTACGAGAGTCATTACTGCCTGGGAGGTAAATCGGTCTACAACAGGCAATTTTTGCTGCACGTGGCGTGGGGTTCAAGGCCAACAGGTACACCAATCACAGGCCCAGTCGAATCCCTGTCTGAGTGCAGCGATCTTCAGATATGCATTCGACCGCTTTGTGTGGGAGAAGACGGAGAGATATGTACTTGCAGGCCAAGCTCGCAGGCAACGAATCGAGACGGGCATTGGTGAAGATGACGGGGAAGAGAAGGTATCTAGTAAGCAACAAACAAGATTGCTGTGTAGGGCTGCGGGGCGCAGCACTAGGAAGCTGATCCCTGCCCAGCTTACGCCGGCTTGCGCATCCTGGACGGCCGCCATCTGCTCTTTCCCGTCGGCGTAAACAAACCACAACTTTCACTCGACTCTGCTTAGCTGACCATTGTCTCGACCGCTGCCATTGTCATTTGAGACCTGCAATCTCACACTACTCTGAATCCATCCAGAATTACGTCAAACGGCTTGGCTCGACTTCAGAAGCCTGCGATCCGACGGACAGTGACAGCCATAGCTAGCTCCGCAAAACAGCGGGTCCCACCCAAACTCAATTCACCAGCTCACTCGGAAGTCGCAAGCGGCCACTTGCGCTGACAACGGGATACCGACGACATCCCATTGCACCTTTATGGTCTTCACTTTGATTGTGCGCCGCGTTATGCTCAGGTAGCCCCGGCTATTGCGGGTGCTCCGGTTTGATGAAGCCGAGCGTAAGGTGAGTCTTTTCCCCACACTTCTAGTTCTTGTGGTAGCAGATATCGTCGTGGAAAATGATATTGATGTAATATCTGATTGATCATGCTCGCAGCAGTTCCAATGCCCTCGTCGCCGACCACGCCGCAGTCTCGCCGTCAGTCCAATAATAGGCACAATCCAGAAAGTACGCCTACGAAGGGAAAATCAAGTGCATCTCACGCAGCTTCGGGAAAAGTACAGAATGTCGTGAAGGATATTGACATCGGGCCCCAAACCGGCAATTTTGACTCTGCGAGCGTACGGGCAAAGATTCGCAAATGGCAGATCCAAGGAGGAGGAGTTGTTCCAGCAGACGAAAAAGTCGAATCCGACGATAATGAGCCGGAAAATGATGCGAAGGAAAGCGCCCAGTCAAAAGGCCCTGACCCATCAACACCGAAGTCGGCTTGCAAGTCCGCCCAGAGTCCGAAAGTTCAAAGCGCAGGAACCCCTAAAGGACGCAAAGTAACCCACAATGAACTAAGCGAAGACATAAAGACTGCGAGTGCTCCCAAAAAACGCGTCGTTAGCGATGGCCATTGGGTGAGACACAAAAGTTCATCCCGTATCGAGACGGTACCGGCATCAAGCTCGAAACAAGGATCACCAAAAACCAAACAAACAATCGAATACGTGCAGACGAAACCTTTGAAGAATCAAGTCTCGGCCTCCTCGCCGGCTGTCTCTGCAAAACGACAGGCTTCCAAATCAGCTCCGGACGACAAGGCAATTCGAGTGGACCGCATATCCCCTGTAGGGAGCCATGAACGCAGAAAAACAAGATCCACAGAACACCGGCGGAGGCGGGGTTCTCATGGTGGTAACAGTAGATCTAGCTCTCAAGGCACTGCGAGCTCGAATTCTACACCCACCCGGTCGAAGGGCCATAGCTCTTCGAAGAAAGCTAGCAGGCAAGTATCAAAAGTTAACTCATACGACGATGGACTCGATAAGTTAAAGACGCCCACTTCACGAAAGTCAAGTAGGCAGCCACCTGAAAGACCCGGAGGCTCAGAAGGAAAGAGTGCGACACTGAAGAAAAAGCAACCTCCAGATAGACTTGAGCGCGCAAGTCCGCCGCAAAAAGAAGGCTCGTCACCTCCCGTTTTCAGCAATCGCATTGAAGCCTGGTTGACAAGCACTGCTGATCCATTCCTTGATGACGATGAAGTCTCTCAAAGGCATGCAACTGCTGGCGAATCTAGAAAACCACGAAAGTCGCCGAGGAACCAGACTGACAAGAATGCAGTCACAAAGTCTGAGGATGTCGAACGATTGCAAAACGATATTGTGGACAATGATAGGTCTCCAAAGAATGCGTCTGAGGAGAGTCCTTCTCAGAGAGGGCTTAAGCGAAGACCGGCAAAGCGGAATGTTCAATCCCCAATTCGGGAGCGACGGAATGATACGATCAGAGAGGAGCCCCTCCGACGAGAAGATGATGTCCAGACTGTCGCACCTTCATCTGTCGACCCCTCAGCCGAGGAAGTCTGGGAAGACTTGCCTGTGAAGCAATCGCTACCATCAAGGAAAAAATTTCCGACGACTGGTAAACGTCTCTCAACGATTGCTTCTGTGGAAACTTTCAATACTCGACACCAGCATGCTGCACCTCCCTCAATATCGGAAGCATCGGAGAACACTGCTAAACCGCCCATGGATGAAAGCGTCGTGGCTTCAGAAGATAGGGACATGTTCGATCCGGACTCACTCACCGGAGTCAGAGGAGGAGACACGAGCCTAAAACGCAAACTAACCACACACGCAGATCTCATGTCTGTCTTGTCCCTGCCCAACGCCGGCAACAAGAGCATCATGTCCGCCCGCAGTATCCGCACCAATCGGAGTCGGCTCGCAAATGCTACTATCAGTGACCTCATGAAAGAACTGGAGACAGACGAGACGAAATACATGCGCGAATTGAAGACGTTAGTCGACGGTGTCATTCCTGTGCTATTAACCTGCGTGCTCTCAAAATCCGATTCAGCACTGGCAGCAGGTCTTTTTAGCCGAGCTAGTCCTGCAAATGATCCGAATATTACCAAGCCAATCGTCGATATGGGCGTCGCTCTTGAGCGGCTCAAATCAACACACAAGCGTATCCCGCAGAGCGATCCTGATGCCTTTTTGTCCTGGGCACAAGGCGCTCAACGGATATATACGGACTATCTGAAATCGTGGAGGCTAGGCTTCCAGGATGTTGTTGTCAATCTTGCTCCAGCTGCGGAAGAGGGATCAAAGGCGCCTGAGGCAACGATTCAGGGTGAAGGCTGGGATGAGGGTCTTCCTCGCAATGAGGAGGGCTACGTGGTCAATGGTGACGGAGAAAGGGTTGACGTTGCTTTTCTGCTCAAACGGCCCTTGGTGAGATTGAAATATTTGGCAAAGACGCTTAAGGTTCGTCGTCTCCATTGCCGGTAAAATTATTATATTCTTAACATTTCTAGGGCATCAATATTATCAAGCCATCCCAACGTGCTGAGGGCCTGGCGACGAAATTTCAAGATCTTGTCATTGAAGCTCGCAAACGGTCCAACGAAGAACGAGCTAGACTGGAAGACGAGGCGGCTGCGAGTATTGATCCTACTCGTGCACGCGATCCAAAGACACTGGCCCCTTTGGCCGGCGTTTCCATTGACCATACCCGATGTGTAACGGCACGCGACTATTTTGACATGAATCTGCGTCATTCAAGTGGTCAATTACTCGATTGCAAGATCGAAATATTGGTCAGAGAGGATGCGCCTGGTCGAGGCGATTCTGGAGACATTCTCATCTGCGAAGTCTCTTCTACAGGCCGCTGGCTGCTGTTTCCACCTATTGACTCTGGTCGCATCTCCGCACGCAATGGAGATGTTGAACGGGAAATCATAGTCATGCTCACTGGACTGCACTCAGGGGGAGAAGAATGGCACGAACTAATGTCTCTAATAGCGCAAGATGAGCAGACTGGATTTGAGTGGGTCCAAATGCTTGGCTTGCACCCCGTACCACCGGAATTACCCCGGAAAAAGGACTTCCACCAAAAGCAAGAACAATCCTCATCGAGCCCAGGATCGACACTCCAAGTAGCCAAATCACCTGCTGCAACGCCCTTGAAGAGTCGAACACCAAGTCCAAGAGAGATTGAGATACCCATTGGTGAACAGGCAAAGTCAAATTCCAAGAAATGGGGCTCTGAAGCGCCAGGAAGCGGAGAGAGAGGCACATCGAAACCAAAGACTCCATTTACAACGCCTTCCAAGGAGCGGACTAGACCAACGAGCTCACATGTACACGAAGAGCCTTATTTTTACGAGAGGAACGCACCGGAAGAGCGTGTTGACATCAGTCGGAGTCCCGTGTCCGAAAATCTGACCGAGTCTACGAAAGGTGGCGACGCTTCAGCCACGTTGAGAAGAGCGAAAGCCCAGAGACGCTCTCGACATGGAGCGCTTTCACCGACAGTTGAGAGCGAATACAAACATGGCTATCCTGCATCTCTCGACAAGTCAAGCTCCCCCATCAAAGAAAGTAGGCCGTCGCTCTATTCGCATTCTACGTCATCTTCGGTCTCTTCGAGCAAAGACTACAAAGTCTGGTTTCCGCCCAATGAATCCGATTCCGACGACTCCCCTGACGAGACGAGTTATGAGGTCTCACGAAAAAAGTCAAGCTCAAAACCGGGGAAACGCGATCGAGCTTCATCCGTTCCCTCCCTTGATCTTCCATCTATTCCGAGGGTAAGAAACTCTAGTCAGCCTACCACGCCGCAGAAAACCAATGCAAAATACGAACCTCCTGAGGAGAAGGTATCTCCACCCCCATCACGGGAGATGCCCGCTTCAGCACCGTCAAAACTTCAAAAGCGACAATCTGGGGATCACACACCAAAGTTCTCAAATCATCACAAAGATGCGCCTCCACCACCACCTGCGCATCATGCCCGGAAATCTTCCGGTCTCAAGAACACATTGGCGTCTTCCTTTACTCCCTTGATCCCTGGCTTTAGGCACCATCGTCGTTCTTCTTCACCGCTAAAGCATGAATATGAACCTTCTACCGCAAGCGAATCTTCGGAGGAAAGCGACCAGTCTGGCTTTGACGACGATGCATCCGTTACTTCTGAATCATCTGACGATGGTGACCCGGGTTCAAACATGGCTACACCAATACCTCCACCACAAGGTTTGAATAAGGTTGCCAAGCGATCACCAGAGGGATCTGTATACTCGTTTCCGAACGCCAACGCCACACTCTCACCATCTCAATCAGCGTCACAGGCGCCATATCGGACCGTCCCACCCCAAGCCACACAAGCGTCCAAGACTATAGCATCGATCTTTTCATGGTCGGACATGGGGCAATGGGAGTCTCTGCATCCAGATGAGTGTAGCATCGTTATCAAACCAGGCATCATTGAGGCGTTTGAAATGACAGCGGCTCACTCGCAATCCACCAAGCGCCAGGATGATGACCCAGAGGCGGCAAATACCGAACCGCCACTTGTTGCGCTCGAATTGACGCCTCTGGTACCCATTCGCCGTGGCACCGCTTTGGATATCTCGATTCGCTCCCCTCCCACAGCGAATTCTAAGGTCCGCTCAGGAAACAATATCATGTTCCGGTCGCGCAGCTCTGAAGAGTGTGAGGCCCTCTACAACATGATCAACCACTCTCGCATTAATAATCCAACTTATATTGCGCTACAAAATGCTCGAGGTCCTATGGGCGAAAGCAGCTGGGCAGCCGCCATGGAACGTCGAAACAGCCAGCGAGGTTCTGGCACCAGCTGGTGGCGTGAACGTCTCGGATCGCGGGCCAGCTCCTACCGCGCTACCTCCTCTCGTACGCCCAGCGTGGCGGCCCAGTCCGAAAGTAGCGTCGCGACCATGACAAGCGCCTTCTCGGCTCTCAAACGATTCAGCACCGGAGGTCGACTCTTCAACGTAGCGCGGAGCACGATCAGCTCCAGAGATGGCACCCTGAGCAACAGCACCGCCAGCGCAAGCTGGTCTTCTTCCTCCGGATCGAGCACTCCCGTCGTTCCTGGCGCGGGCGTCCCGCCAGCCCAGCTTGGCATTACATCGATCAAAATCCGTCTCTATCAGCGCGAAACCGCATCCAAGTGGCGGGACATGGGGTCGGCACGTCTGACCATCATGCAGCCCTCGCGCTCGCCCAGCGCCCAGGCGCCTGGCAGTCCCGGCGCGCGTGGGATGACGGGAGCGGAGAAACGGATCATGGTGAATGGAAAGACTAAGGGAGAAGTGCTGCTCGATGTCACGCTCGGGGAGAGCTGCTTCGAGCGCGTGGCGAGAACGGGTATTGCGGTGAGCGTCTGGGAAGAGAATCGGGGTCCGAATGGAGAGATGGGACACGTGGCCGCCAAGGGAGGCGTGAGTTCGGCGAGGGCAAAAGTCTACATGGTTCAGGTAAGCTTCTTTGACGAGTCTGTCCGCGCGGCGCAGCTAACGTCAGTTCAGATGAAATCCGAGAGAGACTGCGCTTATACATTCTCGCTGGTTGGAAAACTGCGTTACTAATGCGAGTCCCGTTGCACGGCGGTTTCCTTTGTTTTATAACGTGCATTTGGGAGGCTGCTCGTCTACACACATTTAAGGCTTGCACATACATAGCGGGTGGCGCTCTGCGGTTCCTTCGCTTGCTACATCATAGGGATTCCGTTCATCATTGTCGTGGTTATGAATAAAAATGCTAACTGTGAGACCGCATATGGTCGCACAGCACTATAAATTTAATCTCATCGAGGGACGATTTGCATACAGCTGCTTTGCATTTTTATCTTGTAATCCATACGGAAGTCTGTCCCGTAATGAGACCTTGTCTGTAGGTTGCATCCAATGGTTTTCCAGCCATGAACGCCTCGCTTCGCCGAGGTATATATACTATACATGTGGTATCTAGAATTGATCTTCATAGGAGTTAGACCATCATGTGTCAGGAGTAGATGAGCAAACAGCTTACCCAGGGTCATGCTCATAGACACATCAGTATTCTCCACCATCTTCTTGAACTCTTCAAAGCTAATCTTTCCATCCCGATCCTGGTCTGCCTCCATTATCGTCTTGTCCACGATCTGTTCACCATCAGCCCATCTGCATCGCATCTTCGCAAGTTCCATAACCCCCTCCCATGCCTTCGTTCCGGATGTTGCCTACGTACCTGCTGTAATTGCTGGTCCTTCAGATTGCTGCCCACCATCATCTTCAGCACAATGAACAGTTCCCCGTTGCTGATATATCCATCCCGATCAATATCATAGACCTTGAACGCAAACTGCAGCTTCTCTTCCTTATTTCCCTTGCTACTAAAGGCAGAAAGGCCCGAGACGAATTCCTGAAAATCGACATCACCGCCGCCATCTTCGTCGAAGATAGCAATCATCCGAGTTGCGAGCGGATTGGAGCTGACTTGGGGTAGCGAAAGGAATTCGTCGCGCTCAATTGTGCCGGAGTTGTCCTTGTCTAGCTTCATAAAGCGTTTGCGCAAGCGGTCGACCTCATCGCGATCAACTTTTTGGTGAGAAGGCTGGGTCAGTGGAGTGATTCTTCTGTGTGCATGCTGGATAGGGCGCAGCCGGCATGGTGGGTAATTCTTTCCATTGGAAGGGGGAGAAAGGACGTACAATTTGAGCCCTGGACAATACTCTCCAGCATCTGAGAATTGGCGTTTCCCATTTTGGCGGCTTGGTCAAGGGAAGGGTGGGTTTGCTGGACACGTGGGGCGACTGGGAAGAGGGAGAGAGAAGTCGCGCTGTGACTTCTCGGAGTTGACAACTGCATCATCACCATCATCACCACCACGGCGGAGGGGTTCGCTTTCTTTCTCCTATCCTCCACTGTATCCAAGGTCGACCACTTCAAGATATCACACGAACAGCAAACAAAAATTTACAATGACGGACGCTGCAATTCAAGCTGCGGAAACCATCCAAACCGCCCATATCAATAGGCAACCATCACCAACCCACGATATCAATCCTTCTACCGCTGCTTCTACAAGGGAACCTATCGTCATATCGCCGAAGTCTTCATCTCCCGCAGCCTCAATTGCTACGGATGAAGTTCCCTTATCAGCACTACGGCCCCAGAGACGCCATGCTCCAATGCCACCGCTGCCAGATTTGAGGTTCGAGCAGAGCTATCTGGCGAGTATCAAGGACGCAAAGAGTCCATGGGCGGTTGCATGGATTACAGTCCGGGACCAGGTATGTGGAACTTGATGAATACTCGGCATCCTTTCTCGAATGCTTCTTAGCACAGATATGGGCGCTGATTCATCGAGCCACTCCAGGTTTTCTTTCCCCTCCTCCAGGGAACGCTCTGGTCTCTTGTGCTGAGCGGCTGGCGCTACTTCAATCGCTCCACCAAATTCAGCGGACATCACGTAGGCGCGAGGATAAGGAGATGGTGGTGGGGCGTGAATAACTGGGAGATCCCTACTGGGAAACCCAGACCGTCTCTGAATGACAAGAAATTGGCGAATGAAGTTAAAGAGGTAAGCTAGTTTATTCCTACACATTGAGCTCGCTTTCAGTACTGCATGAAGTCTTGTTATTAGGCTAACCTCGGGACTTAGTTTTATACCACAGAATTCTCGGGCGCCACGGTCGATTGAACCTGCTGCTTTTGCTTCCCATGCTAAAGTTTGTTCGATGTGGTCCTTCACTACCATCAAGCATGACGTGAACCTACTTATCAACCTACGCTTTGCAGTAAAAAGACCCCTCGAAGAGGCCAGGCCACTTGCACAGCACCAAATATTCAAAAGCCGTCGAAACAGTGTTAAGATGACTCTCTGCTCGACGCATCATCAATGCAAGATACGATATGGAGCTCCTTAATGGAGACGATTGTACAGTATGCAAAGCATGCACCTCTTCTCCAACCCACAACCCAGGATCCCACGGACCACCCCATCGAAGAAAACCCCCCCCTTTCAACCCGTCATCTCCTACCCCACCTCTCTCATTCACAGCAAACTCCTCTGCCACAGCCTCCCTCCATCCACCGCCACCGTCTCCCCATTCACATGCCCCCCACCCCGACCACACAAAAACACCGCGACGGCCGCGATGTCCTCGGGCGTGCCAAGCCGCCCATTCGGATTCGCGGCTTCGAGCGTCGCCCGCCCGCCGCTCAGCCGCATGAGCTCGTTGGCCATCTTGGTCGGGAAGAAGCCCGGGGCGATGCTGTTGCACAGGATGTGGCGCGGCGCGAGCTCGATGGCGAGGTTGCGCGTGAGGTGGATGACGGCGGCTTTGGAGGCGGAGTAGGCGGGGGTGGAGTTTTTGGTTCCTGGGGGATGATTATTGTTAGGAGGGAGGGGGAGAGAGGGGGGGGGAAGGAGGGAGATGGTTAGGGTGGGTGGTGGGGATGGTGATGGTATCCTTACCGACGGAACCTATGCTGAGGCCTGCGACGGAGGCGGTGGTGAGGACGCGGGAGGGATTCTCGACAGTGGCGTTTTTGGAGAGAAGAGGAGCGAATCTGGAGGGTTGGAAGGAGATTAATTAATGGGCTTGCGGTCGAGGGGAAATGATTGAGCTACAATATAAAGGGAGCAGAGGGGCGCCGAACAACGACTTTCAGATACATACTTTTGCACACAGTTGAACACGCTCCGAACATTTAGATCCAGCACTTTCCCGAACGCTGCGTCGGGATGTTCGTCAAAGCTTGCCCCCCACGTCGCCCCCGCGTTCGCGAACAGAATATCGATATGGTCGGTGTGCTTCTTGACTTCCTCCACTAGGTAAACGACTCCCTCGACCTTGGAGATGTCGGCGGGAATGGAGACGGCTTTGGCGCCGGGACTCTTGTTCGGTAAGGCATTCAAGGCTTGGACGGCAGATGCGCAGGCGCTGGCTTTGCGAGAGGTGATTACGACGAGCGAGCAGCCGGATTGGAGAAAGCTAAGAGCATTTAGAGATTAGTCGAAGTTTGTCAAAGCATTCAACGTTATAGCATGGATGTAATCAGAGGAGCAAATGCATACCCAGAGGCGGTATGAAGTCCTAGGCCTCTGCTTCCCCCAGTAACCACTGCGACCTTGCCTTCGAGAGAGAAAATGTTCTTGAAGTCGTGGAGTTGGACTTCGTCACGGACCTCCGCAGATTCATCTTTAGCCATTGTTCTATAACCAGTGTGGAATGGATATTAAATATTGAAACAATGCAGAAGTTTTTCAGATATCAGATTTACTGTACAGAGAAGATGAAGAAGACAACCTCAAGATGCGTTTGTCCATGACAGCCGAAGCTAGGTAGTTAACGACGAATATGTGGGGAAGCATGCCGAGGCTCGAATCCTTGGTGGGCTTCAAAGCACCGAAAGGGTGAAAACCGGCGCTGCAGTAGACTCGAGTTACTCTACCGGTGAAGCAACCTATGGCGACCTTTGAAATGTGTTGTGGCGCGACTACTTCATCGTTTTGCATATTGCGCAAAAATAGTGTTGCCAGTTAAATAAAGCTTTCGCCTATGTTCAACCATTTTTCTTGCAGCATTCGTCTCCAATCCGCTCTCATGGGTACGTATTCATAGAGAGCTAAGTGCACATTCGTCTCCACTACATATAGTAGATTGACAAGAACTTTTGGGGAGTTTGAAGAATTGGACTTCAAGCGACACTGTACTCAGCATCGTCATTGTCTCCCTTTGATTGCCTAAACCTCGACGTCCGCGACCTTCCATCCTCCTGGCAGCAGATCTGTGAAGATTCTGCCGGGATCATACTTCTCCCGGATCTGCTGCATCCTCTCCACATTCTCCTTCGGATATCCCTGGAACACGGCCTGTCCTGCATCTGCATCGTTGAGATACACGAACGGCACCCTTAAGTTCTTCGCATCCAGCGCTGTATTCACAGCTTCATTCACGACCTGGACGAACTCATCAATCTGGGCATCATCCAATGGATCTGACCATGTCAAACTCTGTTCCACGAAGATGTACGGCGCTTTGCTCTCGTCGAGATGCATGGTATCGCCCCCACCGGGTGCGCTGTTGCTCTTCTCAACCCATTGCTTGGAGACTGGCATGAGAGCGAGTGCCGCCTCTAAGTCAACGACGTTGGACAGCATCTGCTCGGCAACGGACATATAAGTGTTGTGAATGGTTTGGACTGTGTCGGGCGAATTGACCGCAGTCACGGCGTGAAACCTCTGGCGATCAAGTTTCACCGCTGTACTTTCAGTATCGATTTCCTCGCTCCAGTCAAACAACGTGCGCCCCCGGTACGAGCTCGTCAACGGTGTCAGCTTTGGCGCTGTGAAGTTTTGGAGCGCTGTAGCGTTTACACCGCCAAGAGGGGTCTTTGAATCGTAGAAGAGGATCGTAAATGGGATTGGTACTGGCGAGAGCGCCGGGATATAGTTAGAGACGGGGATGACGGCAGCGTTTGGATACTCTGGCTGGCCGTATGTGGCGAAATTGTAAATCGCGTCAAGCCATTGTGAT
This sequence comes from Astrothelium subdiscretum, assembly GCA_021030935.1. Taxonomy (NCBI): domain Eukaryota; kingdom Fungi; phylum Ascomycota; class Dothideomycetes; order Trypetheliales; family Trypetheliaceae; genus Astrothelium; species Astrothelium subdiscretum. The sequence continues at coordinate 36,598 of JAGFMW010000082.1, read as the reverse complement.
ATGGCCGTGGGGCTGTAGCTGTTCATTCCGGCGTAGGTGTATGGTGCAGAATAGGTCTGCAAGTCGAAGCGAGTGACGATGCCAAAGGAGTTACCACCTCCTTTAAGAGCCCAGAACAGGTCCGAGTATGCACCATCCGCGGTAGCTGTAACGACATCACCATTCGCAAGCACAACCTTTGCAACATCAGCGAGGATAGCGGAAGAGACCCAACACGGTGCAAATCGCTCACTTCAAACGCTTTGACACTAGCAGTAGTGAATCCATACTGGCCCGACAAGAACGACATGCCTCCACCAAGAATATATCCTGCAACTCCCACTATTCCAACTCGACCGCCCGGCACAAGAAGTCCATGGGGTGCGAGGGACTCATACACATCAACCCACCTATTGCCAGGTCCAATCGATATAGTTTGCTGATCTTCTGAAAGAGCCAACGTTGTTAGATTATCGGCTGCAATTAGAATCCCGGTGGAATTGATGCTATTAGATCCTACAACCGTCATATGTCCCCCTCCGCGAACTGCAAAAGGGACCTGAGCTGCGGAGAAGCTTTTCACAAAAGTAGAGACTTCGTCCGCTGAGCTGGGGTTAACAACGCAAGCTGGGTATAACCAGTTGAGAACATTCCAGTACTCTGAAGGAAATCATTAGTGTTACCAGGCGAGCTGTCCGAGCTTTGGACTCACCAGTGTTCTCGTAGTCATACATAGTCGTATTCGGCAACGAGACTAGAGTCGGATATTGTGCTTGCAACTGTAGGCACGTTTGCGCAGCAGCTACCTGACGTCTCCTAAGGCCATAATTGCCTGCTATAGCAAAGCCGAGCAAGAAGTAAAGAGAAAGAATGACGGTGTACATTTTGCTTGTAGTTTTGCTAGACGATGGTAGCCTTTCACAGGAAAAGGTAGAAAGACTAATGGAGCAGACTTCAAGAAGACATCTTTTATTACCGTCTCTGGGTCGACTAATGAAGGACTATGAATGGAAGAACATGTGAAGGACGACTCTTGACAGTCATTTAGATTACGTTGCAGCATCAACCTCGGCTGACTGCCCTTTTTCGTGACGCCGAGAGCGCAGTAATCCTCGTCCAGATGCTAGTACACGCTTGCCATGGTAGGTGATGAGAGCTTTGGGTTCACGCAAAGTGACAGAGATAGGTAAACAGGAGCCGAAGGAGAAGATGATCTGCACTTTTCGTACTGATGATTCGACCCAACACTCGGACGAAGGTAGGAAATGAGCTTAGATCTTCGGGATCTTCGCTAATCGTTGGTGGGATAAGTTGTAAACCCTAAGAACTTCGACAGGGTAAGACCCCTTTGCGGGATTTGGTAAGTACGCTTTTCCAAGCCATTCCTGGACCCTGCATTTTAATATGCCTTCTTAAAAATACCCCCCTCTTCATACTTCAGGGCAGGGTACAAGCTACTCCGTACTACGTGCAGACAGAGCTTGCCTCTACGCCTTGGAGCATCAGGAGGAATGATCCCCACAAATATGGAACACAGACGAACGACGGATAACATCAGTCGCTCGTTCCAGCAATCATACGATCACGCGTTCGAGGTCGAGTAAAGTTTCCGACCAATTATTGTGGCGCTATTCTCGTTGGATAAATCGAAACGCTATTGAGACTTGATTTGACTCTACTGAGCCTCGACGTGCTTGCTAGCGGAATAAATGCCATTTAGCTACATTCGAAAGCTGCAAGCCGAAAAAGGCTCGAAAATGTAGTTGTGGAGAGTGGTGTCGTCCTCGGAGCGGATCCAGTAACTTCCGTTGATATTTTATGCACGAAGTTGTGCCACACGACTGAAGACATCATTTGAGGGGAAGGTTCTGTTCTTTAATGAACTCTTTCCCTGATCATGACAGCAGCACGATGTCTTTCTTGCTTTGGAGGTATTTATGTAAGGAGAATTAGCCTTAAAAAAAGGGCGGCATGGCGATTCTTCCCACGAATGATCTGTCGGATGGTGCACACCGAATAGCTCCCAATTTTCAAGGGAAGTCGATCATCACGATCCAAAAGAATGGATATAAGAAAGAAAACACGGAATAAAATAACGCATAGAAAATGCATTGCTCCCTGGTCGCAAGCAGCGCACACGATGGCTTCAAAACCTGCGGATCTGTAGTAGAAACATGCCTGCACAATATCAATGAGGACCTCGGCACTTGGTGGGCTTGTACTGAAAGATCTGCAGGAGCAGCTGACAGATGAAGATGATCGTCGTACCCCAGTCTCTTCCCATTCGCTTAATCAGGTCAATTCAAGGTTCAGTGGTCCTCAACTAACAAGGTAGGTAGAATACTCCGTATAGTTAGCCTCCATTAGACTTCCGAAGATCTACCGGTTTGTTTACAAGTCGACGTCATGCTACTTCAAGTTTTATAAACTCGCATAGAGGCACAGAGGAGGTACCTAAGCTGCGGCACGCCTAGTCCCTAGGCTTTATGGCGATAGCTAATTTGAATGCGCCTTTCAGAGGTAGCTTCTGTCAAATGTCTTACAGAAATCAATGACTGATATCTTGCTTCATAGGCACAACTCACGCGCTCCCATCCCCATCTGGAACTTATATCGCATCTCTGACGTCCTCACAACTCCACATACGTTCTTCTAGCTCCCTTGCTCTAATACATAGCTTTCAACTTCATTCATCACTTTTACCGACTTGTCGCTCTTCAGCACGTCCCACTCTTCTTATACGATGGTCGAGAACGTCAACGCGCATTCTAATTGCTTCCGCGACATCTATTTTCGCTTACAGTCTTTCAGATCTGAACTGGCGTGCGCACGTATCTAATGGATCTGGCGGTGTCGGCCGTATCATCAATGCGGACTTCGGATTCAGCGACGACGAGGTACTCATGTGGACAGAGTTTGGCGCGAGCTTGACGGTATGGGATCTGCGAATAGGAAAGAGCATCGAGATAAAGGATCCAAAATATCTTAATGGTCCTGAGGCAGATGCTGTGGATGGAGGACCTGGATGGGCTTACAAACCCGTGTCGCAATACCTCAACGATGAAGAGGGCGAGGAGCAGGAAGAGCGGTGTAGTAGTAGCGTGTTTGCATTATTGAGTCGCGTTGGTCCGCGTGACCTTCTGAGTCTACATGCGCCGGACGACTACACGGTGCTATCGAGTGCGGACCTACCAAGTATCGATGCAAGAGGTTTGAAGTGGAGCCCCGATGGCCGGTGGCTTGTGGTGTGGGAAGCGCCCGGATATGGGATGAAAATATGGATATATACAGCAGACGGCCACTTGTTCCGCACCTACACAGGAGGGAAGGGTTATGAAGTGGAGGATGCCGAACTTGGCATTCGATGCCTGGAATGGAGTCCCACTGGAGAGTGGTTGGCCGTCGGAGGTTTTGATAGAAGGGTCACGCTATTAAATACTCGGACCGTAAGTGCGTTGTTCCTACCGGCTTTGGGACTAGGCGATTCTTTCAGAAGTAATTCTGAGGGAGCAGCGCTGACAGTCCGTCAACTTGTCTAGTTCGCGCCGTTACTTCATCTTGATCATACTCCTCATGTACAGCTGCCCAAATCCTTACCTATTTACATCGAAACTCCTCCATCTTCGACCAAGCCGGACAGATCTTATGCTCAAGCTCCTCAACCTTTTACTCTGCCAACGACAAGCTCCTTCACTCAACCAAGTCGCAATACACCCACCCATGCATCGACAGAAGCGTACGCGCCTTCGGGAATATCCTACCTTTCATTCAACGCAATAGGCACCCTTCTCGCCACACTCTCTCCTGCTCATCCATCCACAGTCTGGGTATGGGATCTCCGACACCTTGTACCCAGAGCAGTTATTGTCCAATCACAGCCCATCAAACACATCTCCTGGGCACCGAGCCGAACCGGTCTTCTGCTGATCCAATGTCGGGTGTCCGAGCCCATTGCATATATCTGGGATGCCGAAGGTCTACCAGCGGTACCTGTCAGTTCCAGTGGCGAGGAAGCCACCGAGGAAGCCACCGAGGCAATGGAAGGATTTGAAAACGAGACGACCAAGCGCGTTGAAGCGCCCCCACAGATACTCAACCTACCCCTGGAAAAGCGTGCCCCTGGCAAAGCCAGCAGACTCGAAGCAACCTGGCTCCCCCGGCGCTCTGATCAAGCACCGGCCTTCGTCATCGGGGACGCTGCCAGCTTCATCGTCGTCCGGCCTCGTGGCAGCGATCTGAAATCCACTCCCGACGAAGACGATATCATCGTTTCACCGACTAAAGGTGTCAATCCCCACAGCAGCAATAGCAAGAAAGGCTCTGAATTCAAGTCGCGTCAGATCAACGGGAGTAACGCTGGTAGCAGCCGGCCAGCGACGCCCCAAGGCGACGAGAGCGAGGATTCGCTGTACGAGATTCTGACGGGGAAGTCGCCGGTGCGGATTCAGCAGATTCGGGCAGAGGATGATGGAGATGGGGAGACGATGCGGATAGCAGGTATGGTCGATGCGGAAGAGGGAGAGGATGATTTCACCAGGATGGATGACACATTTGCTGGGAAGAAGGGAATGAGTCTTAGCGATGACAGTGAAATCTTTTGAAAACGTCGATGATACGGAGAGTAGAAGGTGCATGGGCGTAAGGAGAAAACGGCGTCACTTGGGAAGGCATAAAGTATAAAGTATGGGTATTATTTGGACCCACTGGACTGCGGCGTTGCCACTGAAAAATGATTCAGATTTCTTGCATTTGGTCTGCATTCTGCTCCGGAATTGTCACCCGGTACCGAAAGATGCCACGAATCAGAGCTCGCAAACAACTCCTTGGCTGAAGTGATACCCCGCGACATGTGCAGAAGGTTGTAGGCATCTCTCTGAAACCCGCCTGTGCCGATTTATGACGCCTAACAATGCCGAAAATGCTGGCCATGAATAGGAAAACCTGAGGTATCTTACCGGTTGCCACCTCACTCAAGCGTATCTCTCCGCCCCATTCGTTTCTCTCGAGTTCAACTTCGCCAGTGCAAGGACCAAAGCCTTTCTCTCTTTGCCATCCTTTTCTAGTGCCTCAATCCAGTCCCGGACCTGAATTCCAGCGCCTTTCTCTCCGTCCTCTCTCCAATCACCCCATCGCTTCTCCTTACCCACGACGCCTGCATTTGCCCCTCCCGCAACGCCTCCTTTGACAGCACCAGCACCTGTTCCTCCACCAAGGGCGCCATTCGTCGCCGGAGCTCCGCCTCTCGGCGTCGACGTTCCAGAACCGGCCGCACTCCCTCCTCCCGTCATCCACGAGTATCTCGAAAACGTCTTTCCAAACGCATTCGTGGCGGCCTGGTTCGCATTTTTGTGCATGACCTCCTCATTCAGATCAGCCTTCTTCGCTTTCTCCCGCTCTTTCTTCGTCATCTTGATTGCGCCTTGCAATTCGGGCGCGACGGTGCCGGATGCGGGAGAGGCGCCAGGGGTCTGAGCGGCGACGCCGTTAGTGGCGGAAGCATCGGTGGCGGCTTGGCCTTGGCGAGTCTTGCGAGCTTTGAGACGCGCTTTTTCAGCTTCGCGGTCGGCGGATGCAATACCACGGAGGTGGGCGGGAAGAGACGAGCTGAAGGCTTTACTGGGGAAACGGTCCGATGATTTACCTTGACCGAAGTTGTCAGCGCACAGTGTATGGTTAGAGTGTTGCGATAACATACGTTTCAAGGGATTGGAAGTCGGGCTGCCCGCTAAACCTGGCAGCTGGTCCCAAGCCGTGTTCGTGATTGACTCGGAGGCTGCTGTCGTTGGCTTTTCACCACTGCCAACAGCCAAGTCTGACCATTCAGGAGGGACAACCCCATCCGCACTAGCCCTTCTCCCACGTGAATATCCATATGCGTCTTCTAACAAACCCCGTACCCGTTCTTTCGCGGCGAGTGAGACGAGAGACAACACGTCAACCAAAGACGCGTTCGACTGCAAAAGTGCGTGCGGTTTCGCGCTGATTAACCCGGGTCCATTTTGTCCACCCATGACAGTGCTGCTAGCACCGTTTGGATAAGTATTGGAATCAATCGGATGAAATACCCCGCCCATATCGAGATGCACCCCGTTTTCGTAGGCTCGGTGGCTCAGCTTATGCCGTACGACATTCATGAAGAGGAACGGGTCCTTTAAAGGATCTTGCTTTGACTCAACGTGTGCCCGTGCTGCGTTTTCGTGTTGCCTCTTCAATTCCCTCTCGATGGCTTCTTGTGACTGCGCAGGCTGACTTGCAGGTCCACTACCTTGCAACGCAGGATGTCCGACCAAGCCCTGGGATAACTGTGTGAAGCTCGTGTTCGGAGAGACGGTCGATGATGATGTTGATGTGAAGGACTCATTTTGATATCCGAAGTTCCTGACGTTCCGATATGTATTGGCGAGGTAGTTCTCCTCGGCTGTGACGTCAACTCCGGCAGCGTTTATAACGTCTTGAAGTTGAGTAACATCTGTAACCTTGTCGGCCTTGACTACTTCCTCGCCGTCATGAGGGATAGGTTGGGGAGGAGGCCCCATGGATCCTTGTCTCGGTCGTATATCGCCATTCTGTACTTCTGATAATGGTTGAGGTTGATGGAACGGCTGTGGTAGGGGTTTCGGTGCTGAAGTCGGAAGAGAGAGACCTCCAGTAAATGTCGGCGAGGTGCCGCTCATGGCATAAGGTGATTGCGGGTTTGGAGAGAGACGTGCTTTCTTCGCGGGCGGTATCTGTATGCCACCACCGATCGGGGAGTTCGTCGTCGGCGACGGCGACTGTGAGCTCTGGTAAGGGGAGTAGGGCCGCGGAGGTCCTTGTTGCGCCATTTTGACCTGAGTCACTCGAGAACCCTCAATAGCGTTCCTATTCTCACTCCTTCTTGCTCTGATTTCTTCCGCGCAAGCACGCGACGAGGCGCGGCAAGCCGAAAAAAGGTGCAAGCTACCTCATGTGAGTTCGCTCCTCGTTAGTGGTGCGACACTGCTCACTGAAACAGACGCAGCTCGCCCACAGCAGCCCTCCCATGAAGATACAGCAAGAATAGAAGAGAAACTAGCAGGCCTTGCAGTTACGAAATGCAGGCCGATAGATTCGTCGCAGAGATGGTTCTTCGCAGATATGCTGCGGCGTCCGAGAGTGAGGTCAGTAACGAGGGCCGCACGGACACGGATGCAGAGAGGGGCTCACGTGACGACGTCCCTGCCGCTGTTTCCTGGTTGGGCATTCCGGCTGTGTTCCACACCAGGGATCTCGTTCAAATGCCAATTATTATGCACAAGCTGGCAAGGTCACAGATAGGTCGAGCACTCTCTTCACACTCTACTCCGTAAGGCAGCATGTCACTGATCGGTTCAACCCGTCTTTCGTGCTGTTCGAGTCCAAATAATACATGTAGATTAGGAATTCATACCAAGGAAATCGTACGGGACAAGTCCTCCATTTGAGTAATACCTTGCCTTTGTAATTAGACCTCCAGCTTGGACGCGCTGATGCGTGTCACTATTCTTTTGTGAGTCAGATGACTAAGCCGTTGGTTAGCGACCTCATTTCGTGTGATGGCTCGTGCGCATCGTCGACTTCTACAGCCTTGAGCCTTAAGGACTTCTTGCAATGTCACTACTCGATCGCGCCTAACTCTACTTCCTACCATCGCTAACCCTTCCGCCTGCCAATTCGAAGCCTCAATACTAACGGTCCACATAATCCTTGAATCTATCGTTTTCAAACCCGCATATTGCCTTTAGAACTCAACGCTTGCCTTCCCAACTACGAGGATTTGGAAACGATTTCAACCTTTTAACACATCAAACCTTGAGATGGGATGAGCGAATAGGAGGTGGCACGATAATAATGGCGATGAAGAGAAAAGCTGGCGCGCTCGCGCCCGAGAACGAAGACCCGGTGGATCCCTCAGATGAGCTCCAATTTCACTGCCTGGGTGGAGGTAATGAGGTGGGCCGGTCATGTCATATTGTCCAATACAAGGGTAAAACCGTGATGGTAAGGACTTTATAGCTACACGCTGATACTCAAATACTGATGGACTTTGTAGCTTGACGCCGGAATGCACCCAGCACACGAAGGCATTTCGGCTTTACCCTTTTACGACGATTTCGATCTTAGCACCGTAGATGTGCTACTCATCAGCCAGTAAGTCATTCTTTTCGTTCCTGTAAAGCCGGCCAGGTCATGTTCAGGAAAGAGGTGAGGTGAAGGCACGGTGGCATGTGGCCCCTAGGCGTTTATTTTTCACACCGTTCGCGCAAATTCCCCAATCTTCTCGTATTTGGATCCTTACGAGGATCGAGCCCATGTACACAGAAATCAATGGAATACAAGTTATTGCTTAGCTCTACTTTGCCTTGTTCTAGTGACCTTCCATATACGCCTTCCGAGCATGTCAACCAGCCGGCCGATGTACCTAGCCATCCCCCCAACCATCAGTGCTCGTCTTTCAAGCGCTATTTGAGGAAGCTAACCTGATAATAATAGTTTCCATCTCGACCATGCTGCTTCCCTCCCATATGTCCTATCCAAAACGAATTTTCGAGGCCGAGTCTTCATGACACACCCCACGAAAGCAATTTACAAATGGCTCATGCAAGATATGGTTCGCGTCCAAAACACCCACTCTTCTTCTGAACAACATACTACACTATTCACCGAGTCTGATCACCTTGCTACGTTTCCTATGATTGAGGCGATTGACTACCATACCACCCATACAATCTCGAGTATCCGAATCACCCCCTACCCTGCCGGACACGTGCTTGGTGGCGCCATGTATCTGCTCAATATCTCAGATCTCAACATCTTATTCACGGGCGACTATAGTCGTGAGCTAGATCGCCACTTAATTCCAGCCGAGGTGCCTCGAGGCGTCAAGGTGGATGTACTTATCACAGAGAGCACGTACGGTATTGCTAGTCATGTCCCGCGACAGGAGCGAGAAAGTGCGTTGATGAAGAGCGTAACAAGCGTCCTAAGCCGCGGTGGACGGGCTTTGATGCCTGTCTTCGCTCTCGGCAGAGCACAAGAGCTGCTGCTAATCTTAGACGAGTACTGGCAAAGACATCCCGAGTACCAGACGATGCCTATATACTACGCTTCAAATCTCGCGCGAAAATGCATGGTCGTCTATCAGACTTACATTGGCAGCATGAACGACAACATCAAGCGACTTTTCCGTGAACGGATGGCCGAGGCTGAAGCTCGAGGCGATACGTCGGGCGCAGCTGGTCCTTGGGATTTTCGATATATTAGATCGCTTCGGAATCTGGATAGGTTTGAAGATGTCGGTCCCTGCGTCATGCTTGCGTCGCCCGGTATGATGCAGTCGGGTGTCTCTCGTGAGCTCTTGGAGCGATGGGCTCCTGATCAACGGAACGGCGTTATCATCACTGGTTACAGTGTTGAAGGCACGATGGGAAAGTTGATTGTGCAAGAGCCAGATGAGATACAAGCCATCATGACTGCGCCGCGGAATCAAGCACGCGGGCTGCAGAGAGGTCCGGGTAAGAAAGAAGGCGAGCAGGTCACCGTGCCACGGAGATGTACAGTGCAGGAGTTTCAATTCGCAGCACATGTCGATGGGGTTGAGAATAAGCAATTCATCGATGAAGTTGCGGCACCAGTTGTGGTAAGTTGTCTCCAACCTGGCCACCCTGAGCCTAGTAGCTGATGCGCTTTAACAACGATAGATCCTTGTGCACGGAGAAAAGTCCAACATGATGCGCCTTAAATCTCGTCTCCTTGCGGACAATACAAAGAAGACGACACCTACCAAAGTCTTCTCGCCAGCGAACACAGAAGTTCTGAAAATTCCTTTCCGAAAGGAGAAAACAGCCAAAGTAGTGGGTAAACTTGCGAACGATATTTCACCTCCGACAATCAAGAATGAAGAAACTAATGGCGAGAGTGGGGATCTTGAGTTGGACGCGAGGCAAAACGCCCAGCTCATGAGCGGTGTCCTAGTTCAGAACGATTTCAAGCTAAGTCTCATGGCGCCGGAGGACCTGAGAGAATATGCAGGGTTGACGACAACGACCTTGACCTGTCGGCAGCGCCTCACTCTCAGCGCTGCAGGAATAGACTTGATAAAATGGGCGTTGGAGGGCACTTTCGGTGCTGTGAAAGACGTCTCACCGAAACCAAAAAAGGAAGGTGCAACGAATGGAGACGTGGAGATGAACGGCCATGCTCATGTGAAGGAAGAAGACGCTGATGAGGAAATTGATCGGAGCGTCACCAGCTTTGAAGTCATGGGCTGCGTTATCGTGCACGTACTCCCAGGCGGAAAGATCGAGGTCGAGTGGGAAGGAAACATGATGAACGATGGCATTGCAGACGCTGTTCTTGCCGTCCTCTTCACGGTCGAAAGCAGTCCAGCCGCTGTGAAGCGTAAGTTTATCCCCCGCCCCGATTTTGATTCTGAGATGTTGCTGACCCTCTTACCCACAGAATCGTCCCAGCACTGCAACCATAATCACAAATCATCGAAACCAAAGGAACACAACCCGCACGCGGCACCGAACCCCCGTGAGCGATTTACCCGCCTGTGCATGTTCCTCGAAGCCCAATTTGGATCCCAGATCACACCGCTCGAGCATCCGCGTCAGCTGGCGCCTCAAACGAAGGACGACCCAGATGCAGAGATGGAAGAATACGACGAGATTGCCGAAGCCAAAGAATTAGCGCGACTCCACGCGCTCGGCATTCCAGTACCGGGAGTAGAAATTAAAGTTGACGGGAACGTGGCAAAGGTGTGGTTAGAGGGATTAGAGGTTGAGTGTGACAGCAAGGTCTTCAGAGAGCGAGTGAGGAGCGTGGTCGACAGGGCGGTCGAGACGGTAGCACCGTTGTGGGTGGCTTAACATCCGGATCTGATGACAATTTTTCGGAATATCGAACCAAGTGTTGAGAGAAAGGGAGATGTGGGATGAGATAAACACGATCTGTTGCTCTCACGCACTACTAGCTTGACAATGACCCAGACACCGCCACGTTAAATGGGTCTGTACTTTCAATAGTTATCTATTTACGTCACTGGAGAAGAGCATCAAATAACGATACCAATAGCCTTTCTGAAATATGCCCGCGACAGAGAAATCCGTTGCCGGAATTGCGCAAAGTACTCGCAATGATTATGGTTCTACATCCCCCCTAACGAATTCAGTGAAAGAAGAGGTTGATATTGTGATCAGGTAGCAGTCCAAGCTACACGTAGCGATTGATGGGAAGTCTAGCGCATCAATGACGGAACATGGGTATTGTAGCTACTTTTGAAGTAAATAATATGAGTATAACAGAGTGTCCTCCAAACCAGAAATAGTCATATAGCCGTATTTCATAGTCTTTCTTCCCCGGTTACCCGGCTATAGATCTGTTCCAATTCCACCTGATCATGCCAACACATCACTTCTCTGTCTCCGCTCGGTCCAGTCACAGCGGGTATTCGTAGACCACGTGCATAGGAGATGCCTAACTTCCTCATTTAGAAGCGGCCTTTGCCAAGTCGGCAAGGGCGTCACGGCGCTTGTATTTCCCATCTTGGATGACACCTAGAGAGTAAAGAATTCATCAGCATGGTCCGTCTAACAGCACGTTCGCCAAGTTCAAAGCTGGAAAGAACTTACTAGCGTCAGCGTCGCTTGAGAAGTTCCCGCTCCATTGGACATAAGTATGACCTTCATGCTTGCCACTCGTCACGGGGAAGCAGCGGACTGTGCTGACGACAGAGGAGTAGGTAAGCGCAGGCTGGGACGTGATGACAGAGTAGGTGATGTAGTGTTCGATTGACTACAGCAGAAATCCATCAGCCTTTTGAGTTACTAAAGCTTGAATGCTTGATGGAAACTTAAACGTTCGCAAACGGGATTCCAGTCGACATACTGAATGCTCCTCCTGCTTGACCTCTAATTCAGTTCCATCTCCAAACTTCCATCGCACAATATCGGTTTCTGGACTGGCCCCCTTGACATAGTCTGCTGAAGTGACTGCGGACCAAAACTTATCGAATTCTTGCAGCTTGATGAAGTGCCAGACTTTGCTCAAAGGTGCTTCGATAACAGCGGATTCAAGGACGGAAGTTGAGGTTGGGATCGTCGAAGCCATTTTGGTGGATAATTCAAAACTGAGGCAGACAGGCTGATTTCAATTGTCTTATTGAGCTCAAAGGGAATTTTGGGTTGCAGGGTATTTACAGAAGCTTTTTACGGTCGTCAGGGTCGAGAATGGTGTGGTCATCTGGAAATTGCGTTTGGTGGGGCTGTGACGTATGCGGGGTAAGTAAATAGAGCGATTAAAGACTTTAGGTACCAACTCGTGGGGAGGCTTTATCTGATTCGGGTTGCAAAAGAAATGGAAAATCTGACTGCAAGAAATATGTATGCTCAATAAATGAAGGTTACATTAATAGATTTACTACTATGTGGATGCTTCATTCGCAGACCACAGGCTATATAAGGAATCCACGAACACATGAGCAAAACAATGCACTAGAATACTGGAACGCGGGCCAAGAATGAAACTGGGCAGCCGATATTTCCCACGCTCACTCATTACCGCCGCAATCCCCAAAGAAACCACTGGAGGTTTCAATCGCACCCCAAATGTGTCCTATCGTCTCAGTTGGTAGACTACCAGTTGGAGGCTCGTAAGCATGATGGCACTCTATTTTAGGAGCATATGACTACGATGAAGGTTTAACCATATACTTCAGTACCTAATTTAATATCACTGAGAACCACTCCATTCGGTAGCTATCTATTGGGAAGTCTGGCTAAGCGCAACTATGATAGTTTCCATCGTAACATTACCTACCAGCATTGCCGAAGCCCCTTCTTCATGCAGAGCGCACCCCTCCACCCAAATTTTCGAGCCTCGCGACGGTAATCGCCGTCAAGCTTCACCAGAAGAACATGCACAATTTGTGCAAGAGAGGTCCCAATCATCTCCTTGTACCATATTCCGGCTTGAAACTTCTCACGCCCCCTTTAGTCAGCTCCCTCAACGCCATCGTGGCGTATTGGCTTGATCCTAGTTGCAATTTGAGGATCACCGCAATCCTATCATTCTCCTCGCTCTTGTCCTTAGATTCTGTCTGATCACTGCTTCCACCGTGAATTTTCCCATTGACGTCAGCCGCCTTCTCAACCTTGTCTTGTTTGTCCAGGTATTTTTCCAACTCTGTCTCGACTAACTGATCCTCGTGACCACTGTATCTCCGTACCTCCCACCCTACATTTGCCATCGGTCTTGCCATCAGCTTTCTATAATCACCGCTAAGACTGATATCCTTCCATCTTCTGCGCATATTGTGAGGATCTAGACCGCCGCCCCTCTCGCTCTCCATGAAATCTCTGTAGAACGCGCCGATGGCGTTGGCAGGATACTCCACATCGAAGCCAGGAAGGGGAAGCACAACGTCAAATATATTGTATTCCCCACTTTCAGCTTCTTGCTGAGACAAAGCCCGAGCACGTGTAAAGTTACCGGATGCGCTGCCCGCTGAATCTCCGGCGGTAGGGTTGATGATGATTTCGCCCGCATCGTCGACTTCCATTTCTTCTTTAGCTTGACCATTCGGTCCATCCTTCCGTTGCTCTTTTTCCTTTTCACCAATGATGACGAGATCGCCTGCCACAACATTTGTCCCGAATATTTCAATCCGTTTACCCGCAACCACATTCCAGACAAGTGATTGGTATGCATGGACATATATCAGTCGCAAGTTCCTTGGGATTTGGCCGAGGGCACCTTGGAAATCTCTTGTTCTATTCATCTGACCCATCTTCTTGTCTCGGATCCCAAGATGCTTGACGATGGCTGACTCCGCCGTGAACCGTTTGGGGAGCTTATCCAAGGCCCGTCGACTGTCTTGCTGCGTGGCCCAAATATGCAGCGCCTCTGCACGTTTCAGGTCATCGTTCGAGATAAGTCCTTTTGCTGCGGAGTTTACATGACCCAAAATATCCGGATTGTAGCTCAGAAGTAGATCAACTGCGCTCTCGAAACTCCCTTGGAGCATCTTGAGTCCGATTGTCTCGGTACCATGTACGAAAGTACCGAAGCGCTGTAGTCCGTAGTAATTGATCCATCCGTCTTGTTCCAACCTTGTAACACGCTGCCGCATTGCCTCCTCCAGCTCCTCTGCTCTCTTTTCAGCGCCTACACTCTCTGTGCCGAAAGTACGACAATCTCTTAAAACAATCGTAAATTCGTTCCCGCCCAGCTGCCCCAGATCCAGTCCGTCTGGCTTGTACTCAAAATCTCCTACCCTTGCAGAATATAATCTCGTATTGAGCCTTACCAGCGCATCCCGATGGACGCGATACCCGCTGACTCGCTGCACGGAGACTCCTCGGCGATCCTTCGTCCCTGCAAACTGGAAGTATTTGGGGCTCAACTTCAGCTGGGAAGCGATAAAGCTCACAACCTCCATGGTATCTTTATTTTCTTTGGCAAGTGTAAAATGTAGATGCTCTCCACCCAGCTGATCCCATGCTATTCTGCCTCTGCCCTGGGCCTGAAGAGGTTTGCCGTCAACTGCATGGGTGGGTGCATTACGCGCATTGCTGCGAGGATTTGGCTTAGAAGCTGCAAGGATCTTGATGGACCCATTGGTGCTGTCTGTGGCAGATTCCAGACGAGACGAGAATATGCGTCGTAGAGACTGGTGAGCTTCTGTTCGTTGCTGACGATCGGTTATCGGTAGTGATGTAACGGGGGTGAAGTCCCTAGTTCTCCAATTTGGACGCGTTAGGATTTTCTTGTATAGCGCAATGATGGCTTTAGCGACATCTTCTCCGAATATGGAATTGAGCAACTCTGAGTCCTCAGTAACGAGGTTAAAATCGTGTTCTTGACTATTGTCTTTCGTAGCATCCAGACCTTCCTTACTGCTTACATTATCACCTTCGGCGGCTCCTTGCACTCCGTTGTCCTCCGTGAGATGCTTCTCTTGGATTTGGTTTATCGACTCGCTTTGCTCTCGCTCGTGATTGTCTTCACCTTGAGGAAGCTCGACCTTCCGGAGATGCACAACTTCGCCATTGGGAAGGATCTCGTTCACGAGAAAGTCTGTGTATCTCCACTGAAGTCAGACGCCTAGCTTAGGAGCTTCGTGCAAAATGGGATTACCTCTGCTTGAAAATACCAGTGAACCCGGGAGTGTCAGGAACAACGAATTGATCAATCCCCACTCTTGCTTCTCTTTCTCGCTCGTCACTGTTTATAGGTGCGGGACGCTGACCATGCTCATTACGCTCCTTCGGACTGGATAATCGAACGCGCTTACGCGGCTGCTCGCTCTCATCCATGCCGCTCATTATAAAGTTGTTTCTGTGGGAAAATGCGGCAACTCGGACTCGGACTATTTTTGCTGGGTCAAGAAGAACGGAAGTTTTACACGGGACCCACGCACGTGCCATGGCAGCTCGGCATGACCTACCATTCCACGGCGCTGTTAGGCTGTGTTATATCTAACCAATAACTGGAAAGACGTGTGAGCATCGCCCCAGTGGTCTTTTAATGGTTCTCGGAAACAGTGACACACCAACGAGGCTGAATAAATGGGCGAAGGCAATCATGATGGTAAAATGAAGGAAGATGTATAATGTGTGCAGATTGAGTGGTAGCAAAGCACTGCTTGTAGGAAAGCTACAGGCGAAAGTCAAAATTTGCTGAGCATCGCTTCTATGTATCAACATATCATCTGTCGCATTCACCGGGAGCTTCCAACAGACGAAAGCTGATGGTTGAGCACCTGGGTGCTGGCACCCTGGGTGACTCATTCCCCAACCGCCCCACCTACGTAGAATACTTAAGGTTTTCCACCTTTGCAATAATCGGTTCATGGCAGCTCGATTCTCGTTATTCCTAAGGTCAATAGCGGAAATTGAAATCAAGGTGGAGATTCGAGCTACCTCACGCAATTGTCGTAACAAGTGAAAGGAGGATGATGAGAAGTGAGTCAACCTGGCGGTGTTGTGTTCGACACAGAGCTGCTGCGAAAAGGAGACTCGCACTTCCTGACTCCGATTGAAGATACCTATGCAGATAGCTTGAGGATTTGAATGTACCTAATCTTTCTACCGTTTCTAAAATGACCGAGAAATTTCCTAGTTTCAGGATAACTCTCCTTCCTTGCCCTGTGCGTGCGCTAGAATACCACAATAAGGTACAATCCACACACTAAAAAGACCCCCAGACCCACGTCAAACGCACCTAGAACGCTTGACGATACTGGCTTGTTGCACCACATAGCACATGCTGACTCTCGTAATTCCTATTGCTTCATAGCCCATGAATGCCTCGAGCAATCTTGTGGATGCTACGTCCGAGGTGGGGAGTCAGTCTGGGAAGTTGATTCTCAGCGACAAGGGAGCATGATGATATGCGGGAACGCCTGGGAGCTTCACGTCCTCGGGAAGCGGAGCTGCTGTTGTAAAGGGGGCTCGCACTTTCTGACTCTGGCCTCGAGGATCATTTGGTAGTGCTAGAAGTTTTGGAACATTTAACCTCGTTGTTTACTTAAAAGACTCCGTATTGCATTCCGTCCTTCTGGCCCTGGCTCATTTTGGTAGTGGACTAGTCCCAAGTCAGATGACTTCGGCCACCGCATTCCTCATTGCGAATTTTTGAAAAGCCCACCTACCTTAGGCTTCGCGGCTCACTTAAACATCATCACGTTGCCACTTTGTATCCTTCAACAATCCTTCGATATCGATTGTTCCTCCTCGTAATTCCTATTTTATCTGTGTAGCTGATGGATTCCGTGGGCTCACGCAGCAGGTGGAGGGTCAGTCAAGGAGGTTGTGCCACCAGCAGCCGCGCACGGGAGAATGATGAAATGTGAGTTGACTTTTAGCTGGTGGTTTCGCAGCCGACGGGAAGCGAAGCCGCTACTGAACGGCGACTTGCAATGTCTGACTCCGTCACGACGAATTACGATACTTTATACTCTTCGCGTAGCTAGTCGGGAAAATACAGAGAATGTGTTGATTTCATGCATCTGCATCTACAGAGACAACAGTATCCAAGAAAGCTCGCGAAGAGTACTTGCGCTTTAACTCGCTAGATCGAGCACCGGGATCACGTCCACTGAGGCAGACTCACATCCCCTTTTCAGCAGCGTTTTGATACTCCAAAACACCCGCAACGCTGAGCACGCTCAGTATTCAATCCACTCACCACTCAACCACCTATTGAACATATCGAGACTTGCCACCGGTTGGTCGTGTGGCACCATATGTCCACCAGCATGAATGGTGATAAAGGAGAAGTTGCCCGCAGCCTTGGCAAGACCGATCTTGTCGCCAGTCTTGACGCTATCCTTTGCGTTCGGGATCGCAGCTTCAGAAAGCTTCAAGTCCTCCAATGGAGCCTTGTTGAAAGCTTTCTTTCCCTTCCAGTCAAGGGCCTCAGTCCACGCATGATTACCAAGCCAGTTGCAGATGTAGTCTGCATCACCGGCATAGATCAAGACTGGGATCTCCTTGAGCAGATTAGGGACCAGGCGGTGGAAGGGTTGCATCCAGTCACCTTGGAAAAGGAAGTTTCGGTTGATGTCTGTGTTGCAGCCCTCGTAGTTATCTACCTCAGCCCCGAGAGCCTTCTTGACGGCAGGCTTATTGAGCCAGTCGCTGATGTAGTCGAGTTCCTCATAACAGAGCGGGTTCGAGCCGCACTTGACCCGGACGTCATATGGGTTGAGACCAGTACGTTGGTAGGGTCCAATCATCGCATTGTTGCAATAGATGCTGGCAGGGACACAGGACCAGACTGAGCCGCTGTCGTAGCAATTTTCAATGAGGGAAGCACAACGAGGGTATGCGTTTTCCATGCTCTGACACTCGGATTCGCTGAGGACTGCAGGCCAATGTGACCCCTCGCCACAAGCCATGGGCTTGTAATAGGCATACTGAGTAAGCCCATCAGTTAGACCGTTACCGATAAGAACAGATTGGAGGTTGATGTTCCGCTTCGAGTGCGAGAGTATCTCATTAGCAAACACCGGGATGTAGTGACCAGCATAGGACTCGCCAGCAATGTGGAAGGACTGTTTGGCATATTGAGGGAATTGTTTGAAGAAGAGTGTCATGAGTGCGTAGACATCCTTGCCAGCAGCAACTGTGTTGGAGACGGAGCCGCTACTATAGGAATAGCCGACATTGACGGGTTGGTCAAGGAATATGACTGACGCGTTGGCATTCCACGAAGACGGGTTATACTCTGTTTGACGGTTCTTGTCGATGAAAGAAGGACCAAGTTCCATGAAGAGGCCCGTGAGAGAAGAACAGCCCGGGCCACCATTGAGCCACAGGACGACAGGGTCGTTTTCAGGGTCGTTACGCGATTCGAAGAACCCTTCAAAATCCATCAGTACCCCTAACGTGATACAAGAGAGTTTTGCGGCACTCACAGTAGAACAGATGCTTATCCTCCTCTTCGTCATCCAGGTAACCACTGTACTGTTTCACGCTGTCAACTCCAAGGCTGCCAGGATCGACTTTCTTCGTTCTCAAACTGTATGGTTCTAGCCTCCCACCGACGTCTCTCTCCTTGTCTCCTTGGGCGTTCGTTACCCAGACGCTCTGAACCTCCTTACCGCTCATGATGTAGTCCCACTGGCTATCGGGCTTCCTCGTGTGCGGCTTGGGCGACGAGAAGAAACTGGACTTGTCAAATGATTCGGGAAACATCAAAGCCATCTCGTCCCACAATTGACGAGCCTCGCTGGTCAAGGACTTGAGTGACTTCTCCAAGTCTTTGAATGGCTGCGACCATGACGAGGCCATGTCTGCGAAGGAGCTGGGTGCCTTGAGAACCTGTTGCTGAGGCGCAACGGCGGCAGATGCTGCTCCGAAGAGCACAGTCGACGCAGCGACCTTCATGATGATGAAATGGATAGCTTGGAGCAGCTATCAAGCTGAAGGATAGCTTGGTGGTGAGGCGCCCTCTTGATAGAGCGACTTGAAACAAGCTCAAGGAGAATGATCAGGATATATATATATGACTTCGAACAGAAATACAAAAGGGAAGAGCACTATTGGACAGTTGGAGATGATTGATAGAGGAGCAGAATGCAGCGAGCGCGTGATAGAAGATGGTAAGGTAGTGTTGGGTGGGTGGTCGAGAGCATGAGAGCATGAGACCAAGGTCGACCCGGTGACGCTGACGATTGGTGATGGCGTCGCCTCTGCTTCTGCCTGACACAGCTCTTATCGCCGCCTTACCTATCGTAGAATAGCACGAAACAACCTGAAGGATGACGCATCTGGGGCTTTATTTTTCATCCCGACATTAGGACGTGCTGCACCCAAATTCCAGAAAATATTCGAAAACGAATTGGAAAGTGACGGTATTAAAAATGCCGCAACTAATCAATCAGGTATGCATCTTTTGAGGCTCAAAAGTTCCAGTAGAAACGCCCGCAGCTCACAGTCATTTAGCCGTCTAACCAAATCAAGCTTACCAATGTCTCCCTCGTGCGAGTGAAAAAGGGTAAGACATTTATAGGAGCGTCTCGTGTTATGGAAAGATACTAATAGAAGGGATGTGTCAGGCAAGAAGCGCTTCGAAATCGCATGCTACAAGAATAAAGTGCTCGAATGGCGGTCTGGCGTCGAAAAAGACCTTGACAACGTCCTACAAATTCCGAACGTCTTCCTGAATGTCTCCAAGGGCCAAGTCGCACCACACGATGATCTGAAAAAGGCGTTTGGTCATACCAACGTGGACGAGATTGTGTTGGAGATTCTCAACAAGGGCGAACTGCAAGTGGGCGAGAAGGAACGAAGTGCTCAACTCGATAGGGTTAACAGGGAAGTGGTGGACATTGTAGCAGGGAAGCTAGTGGATCCAAAGAGCAAAAGAGTGTACACGACGGGTATGATTGAGAAGGCATTAGATCAACTCAGCACACAATCTGCACAGCAGCACGACCACAAGGCGCACGCATCGGGCACTGCAACACCAACAAAAGACGGAGACGCGAATGGCTCCAAAGCAAGCGAGACCAACAAAACATTACCACGGTGGACGGGCGTCACAACGACGAAGAGCGCAAAGAGCCAAGCATTAGAGGCAATGAAGGCGCTTATTGCACATCAGCCCATACCCGTCGCCCGTGCACGAATGAGGCTGCGAATCACATGCCCAACACCAATCCTGAAACAGACAATCAAAGCTGCGCCAAAGAAGGATGCTGCAGAGGATGGGGCAGAGGAACAAAAGGGCACGGTCAAGGATCGGATATTGGGCTACGTGGAGCAAGTGGAGACGCAAGACGTCCTGGGAGAAGAATGGGAGGTCGTGGGTTTTGTGGAACCAGGGGCATATAAGAGCTTGATGGATCTGATAGGGACGCAAACAAAAGGAAGAGCGAGGGCAGAAGTGCTAGATATGGCGGTCGTTCACGAAGGGGACTGAATGCGTTATTCACGGGTATCATTATGCCCATCCTCCAATTTCTTTGTTCTTTTGTCTTGCATTTAAGCGTGGTCCGAGTGCTGCTATATGGCTGGAGTTTTGGGTTTGAGCATTGCACGCCGAGACGAGCAGCAATTTTGGATCACGGAAAAGCATTCATATTGATTTCAATAGAACAGACCCTTGCACCATAATTGTCAGAACCCAGCAATTCCTGAGATAGACAACAATGCATATGACTCGGTCCCAGGCCACACCAGTCCGGTTGCGTCGCATAGCTTTATCCCTTCTTCTTGCTGACACCGACGGTCCTACCCCTCCTACCTGTCGTCTTCGAATGCTGACCCCTTACTCGCAAGCCCCAATAGTGCCTCAAACCCCTGTGCGCCCGAATCTTTTTCAATCTCTCCAAATCCTCACGCAGCTTCGAATCAACACCGTTGGCGAGCACCTGCTGATCCTTGCCATCGTTGATATCGCGTTGACGGTTGAGGAACCATGTTGGGATCTTGTACTGTGTAGGGCTTTGAATGATGGTGACAATGCGCTCGAGTTCTTCCGAAGTCAGATCACCGGCGCTGAAAAGATGGATTAGTGGATCAATTTTCGGATGGTGGTATGCAGGGAGAGAATACCGCTTGTCGAGGTCGACGTCGGCTTTTTTGCAGACCAGATTGCTGTAGCGGCGCCCGACGCCCTTGATCTTGGTCAAGGCGTACATAACTTTTTGCCTGCCATCGACGTTGGTGTTGAGGAGACGCAAGATCTATAGTGGATCCATTGTTAGCATTGTCAAATCCCACAAGAGCGATCAAATGGGCCCGGCATTGGAAGGTGCATACAAATTGGAAGTTGGACTTCTCCCCAGTTACGAGCGACATGGCGAACGATGGGTTTTAACTGTCGTTCACCGTTGAGCTTTGGATTCCAATATGGAGGGAGTGCGGGAGTCGGATCTTGGTGCGCTCACGTGCTCGCTTGTGCGCCCCCGGCTATTTTTCGGAAAATGGCTTTAGCATAGAAACTCCTTACCACTGTTGAATTAAAGGTTATTACCCAAACACTACATACGGTGATACCTTACCAAAAGAACTTCCCATTAGGATATCTAATCTATCGAAATTTCCATCGATGATTGACGTGCTATTGGAATATGAGGTCCAGTGTGTTAAAATTAAAGCGCGCAAGATCAAACTGTGGGATTCGAGGTGTGAAATCCCAAGTACGCTCTGAAGCTTACCTGTAGCATCCGTCAACGCCTTTAATCACCTGGGTAGCAAGCAATTCCCTCGCAAACGATCAGTATGCAAACGGCGATACTCTACCCTAGAATCATGGATTCCGCTCCAGATATTGTGCAAAACCCTGCACAAGACCCAAGAATATCGTACCGTACGCCAAGACGACACCGGCAACCGTAAATCCATCTTGAAGGTCTCTGTCGCGGTAAGAACACCACGAAATTGCAAATGCGCTCGCAGCACTCGCTATGAAAAATTCTGACATCCAGACCGCTCTCCATGACATCGTCTCCCTGAAGCGCAAGCCCCAGCCCTCAATCTCTCCACCATCATCCTCCGACCAATGGAGTTCTCCACTAATCTTTGTCGGCACGCGCTTCAAGTGGAGAGGTCTTGAGCACACGTGTGAAGGATGCTCAGTCCAGTGTTTGAGCGCCGTAAGAGGTATAAGTGGTCGATAAGGGTGCCTCCGTTCGTACTCATAATCTTTGACTGTATCTGGCGGAAGAGAACCGACATCACCGGATTCGATGGCGACATTGTATTTGTTATAAAGTTGGAACCTCGTGAACTCGATTCTCTGAAGTGTACGAAGAGTGAGTAGCCGCATGAGCCGTCGCAAAGGGGTAAAATAGCACCGATGAAGCTCCGCATACATGCATCTGTCCGTCTTCGCTGAAGACATGTCTGCATGTTCCAAGCACTCCTTTCCCCTGGATGCTAGGCAAACAAGGATGAACTTTTGAACCCGTGAAGATTGTTTGCCTGATGTTGCGGCTACTGACCCGTCGATATCGATTGTCAGGTCATCCGAGCCTTGGTGCGTACGACGCGACTGAGCTGAACTCCTGAGTGAGCTGAGTGCTGTTTCTGATGAGGAGGACTTTGATAAAGACAATGGCGAGACACCAATGTCGCTGCTTTCTGACGCACTAAGCTCCGATGCTAGCTCTTGGACAGCCCCTGGAACAAATTCTTGCATCACTTCTTCAAATGTTTGTCCGCAAGAGCACATCCAGTTCAGCCATATTAGTCTTTCGGCCTGCAATTTTGGGATCTCCAGGGACTCATCACCAGCGTTTTCTCTCAATGGCCCTTGAGCCGTACCCCGCCCGCTATGAGGCTGTGTCGAGCCTTGCCTTTTCCCAATTCGCTGTTCCTCAAGATACTTCCGCCGGATAGCTCCACGTCGCCATCGTAGAACAAAAGTAATGAAGACCGCTACGCGGTAGAACCGAGGTCGTAACCGCTTTAAATGCTTAGTACTACGGAGAGTTATCTGAGAACTGTCTTCGGGAAGTAGGCCTAGCGCAGAACGAATTTCGACGTCGACGATGATATTAGAATGGTCTTGCTCTCTGGACTCGTCTTTAAAGTTTGTGGGCAAGGGGAAATTCTCTAAATGGTACGGGCTCGCTAGATCCGATTCTTGTAGGGAACCCTCAATGTTGTCCAGCTTGGTAAGCTCATTACTTGCTTTGGATTCGGTTGTCTGTTCCTTCCAATCCCGCTCCTTTAGCCCTAATGGAATTTCTTCCCCGCTTCCCAGCAGTGGGAGCTTCAACGTTTCGGTCTTATCTCTGAGCTGATCTTGGTCACGGTCCTTGAGGGCTTCAGAAATACTACCACCGACACCGTAGAGAGCGAGAATGGCGGACCAGTGTGGGCCGCCGACTCGATCGAGACCCGCTAGGAGTGCGACCTCCTCGTCAGTGCTCCAGGGCCTGCTTAGAGAAGGGATGGTCACTTGTGTAGGCTTCACGGTATGTTCAAGCATTCCTATGATGTCAACATCCAATCCTTGAGTGGTTTCCTCTGGTAGTTGCAAATGTCTTGGTCGTATTGCTCTCTGCTCGCTTACAAGACCTAGCTCGGCACATGCGTTAGAATAAAGGACCAACCCTTTTGAGTTGGAAGATCCGAACGTAGGAGACTTACGGGAACACCTGCGACTATACTCTCTTAGCTGCGATTCATAGCGTTCGGGAAGAAGTTCGCTGTCCCTTTCACCAAATGGAGTCGTTTCCAGAGGAGATGACACTGGCGCAAGTGCATGTTGTTGGATTTCATTGAGGTCGTCATCCGACGGTTCTGGTTCTTCTATAATTCTCCTCAAAACTTCCTTCGTCTGAATCAGCCGATTATAAACCGCCTGCAGTTCATGACCACGCTCTGCTTCTCCAATGGGTCTGGTAGTAGCCTTTCTATTTGCTTTCTGCAGCACTAAAGCTCCACTTCTCCACTCTTCGAATAGATTCCTCCTTTCCTCGCTTAGCTTTGGAGGTTCATACGTAGCTCTTTTTCGCTCACGTCCTTGCTTCACAGGGTTCCTATCGGAACTTATGAAGGCAGAATTCACATTACCGACCCAGCTTGGAATATCTTGCACTGCCCTTCTTTCCTCTGCCTTTCTCCTTGCCTCATCTCCTCCCTCTGATTTCATTCGCCTTTCCCCAGTCAAATCCAGAAACTCATTCGGGGCTGTCTTCAGACTGTCATCTTGCTCTCCAGAATTCCTGATAGGGCTCCACTCGTGAAGAAATTGACTCGAAGACGATCCTCCCGGTATTCCTGTCCTACGTTGTGTTCTCGAGATAGACTTCCTCGAGGTATCCAAGTCATTCTGTCCAGGATTGGCGCCATGGTATGGGGGACGATCTAACCAAGGATTCCTTCTTCCATCATCGATCGACCTGTCAGGAGATGCGACGTATGAACCAGGGTCCCTCATAATTAGTAGCCACCTGACGAGGGTCGGGAGAGCGCGGAATTTCCTCTGGATACTTTCTTGATGTCCTGTCTTGCGTGGTAAATATTGGCATGGTACTCTTAGTGCCCTTTGGATCCTGTATAAGGAGAGGCTATTCTTTGATTGCGTGAGTCTATAGCATCCTGCAAGCGACGTAATAAATAGCGAAGTAAGCGTACATGACGAATCACCAGATCAAAGCAATATCGTCATAGCATCGCTACGACATGAATAGCATCATCCCAAATTTAGAATGCCGCGGAATCAACAATCAAGAAGAAACAAACGTAGCTCAAAAGTTAGCAAGATGATAAGAGAGTTTGAGCGAGAAAAATGAAACTTCCAGCTAGAGTTTGTACGAAGTCCTGTCTCGGGCTGTGCACAATGATGCAGGACGGCATGATGAAGTTGCGCGCTAACACTGGCATCTTCATCGCCAATGAAAAGGCTGAGACCGCTCATATCTTCAAAGGCAAAGATCTCATCCCTGAAGTTGCAGAGAGGCAGTGGAGGCTAGAGCAAAGGGATGAAAGTCCTCTTCCGCTGTCCCGACTGCTCCTGGTTAAGCTTCGCTCCAAATCACACAAGAGGCCTCCCAACGAAAGAAACTTGACGAATGCTAAAGTTTCTTATTAGACCGCCAGACTTGTTTTATAAACCAAGTCTTGAAGATTACATGAAGTCGCATAGAAACTGGGGATGACTCCAGTTCGCACTTTCTCACCGATTCACAGCCTTGGTTTCCCAGCGCCCGAAGACTCCGTAGCACCAACATCCTTTGCCAACTCCCTACTCGTCCAATCCGCAATCGCCATATTCGTAATCATTGGATTGACGCCACTGGCACTGGGGAACACGCTCGCGTCCATGACGTACAAACTCTCCGTACCCCAAACCTTTCCCTTCTGGTCTACCACGCTTGTGCGCGGATTGCTTCCCATTCGACACGTACCCATCTGATGTGCAGAACCAAACATCGACTGCGGCGAGGGGAATCCCGTGGAGCGGAGATTCTCAAGCCAGGCTTGGAAGCGCGGGTTATTGATTCCATCCTTGGCAAAAGCCGAGTCGGAGAGGTTCTCACGGATGAAGGACGGTGCACCGGGTACCAAGGTGATGATTTCGCGGGCGCCTTCAACGTATAGCATCTTTGCCGTGGCGATCATGCCTTCGATGATGTGACGTTGATCGAACTTGCTAACGGTATAATTAACGCGGGCTTTACCGGTTTCTTTCTCTGGATAAATTTGACCAGTGTCACGGTCTCGTGCCAAACTGATATAGCCAGTCATGTTTCTGAACTTCGCTGCCAGGATTTTCATGTCCAGTCCATCGCCGGGCCAAGGGAGGAAGGGTATGATCCAGCCGGGAAGCATAGTCATGGCTTCAATCTTGCTGCCATGGCCATGCGTATCAAGGTTCTCGAATTCAGTGCAAACTGCCGTAAGAATCCCACCTTCCCATGGCCTTACCTCCTCGTCCCAAACCCCTAAGACAATGGTGACGGGATGAAGGTGAAGGTGCTGGCCGATATTGGGATTTCGCAGCCCTGAACGCAACAAAAGAAGAGGGCTCTGCATCGTGCCGGCGCTTACGATAACTTTCTTGGCCTTGATTGTGACTTGCCTTGCTGTCTTGTCTTTTCCTGAAACACCACCATTGGTATCTCGTGATATCCAGGTGCCCTTCAATCCGACGGCGGTTTTCTGGCCATTGTGCTTCTCGAAGAGCACCTCTTGCGCGTCGAATCCTTCCACAAACACTGCGCCTGCCTTCGCCGCGTCCGGTAAGAATGTTTCTGTTGGCCCTTTCTTCCCACAACTTCCACAGCCAAGGGTGCAATATCCGCAATAATGCCTGTCATTCTCGCCACCACAATTTTGAGGTACTTCCTTCGCTGTCCAGCCCAATTTTCTTGCACCATCTAAAATCACCTGATTGGTCTTGTTGTGCCGAATACCGGTAGCTGTGACACCCATGCGCTCACAAACTCTATCGAGAGAATCTTGAAACGCCGGAGACGTGAAGAAGGAGAGATTGTGAGGCGGCTGAGACCATTCAGTCCTTACAAAACCTTGAGTTTGCAGGCTTGCAGACCAATTGACGGTACCGCCACCGCCCCAAGCAGCACCGGCGATCACATTCATGGCAGTATCGTCGCTGATGACGGTGCCACCGTTCATGAATAACTGTACCGCCGCATTTTCCTCGCTCATTGGAAGATGCTCTGGGGGCCAGTGGTACGCTTTGTCGACTACTATCACTTTCTGTCCTGCTTCGGAAAGGTTTTTGGCCGAGACAGCAGCGCCACAACCCGAACCTACAATCACAACGTCCGTCT
The DNA here is from genome assembly GCA_021030935.1 of Astrothelium subdiscretum. Classification (NCBI taxonomy): domain Eukaryota; kingdom Fungi; phylum Ascomycota; class Dothideomycetes; order Trypetheliales; family Trypetheliaceae; genus Astrothelium; species Astrothelium subdiscretum. Next base: position 9,858 of record JAGFMW010000082.1, on the reverse strand, counting down.
CGACGGTCTCGGGGGCATCTTTTGAAGACTGCGCCGGCGGAAACTGTAAGAAGGCAAAGTCGAACCCTTTTCCGGGTATACCATGCACTGGCGTACGGGGAAAACATAAGACGCGACCCAAGGTAGGCGACGTACGGGCCCAGTACAGTTTCGTTAAAGTGCCAAGCGAGCGTGCTAGCATACGGAGAGAGGGGATGATCGAAGTAGACCAACGTCGAAGGATGACTTGACGAATATGCACCGGTTGTGCCGCGATCCGTACAGGGAATCCTGTTAGAAACAAGGCACCCGCCCGGGTATTGAGGACGCTGAGAACCGCCAATATCTGCTGTTTAGGGTCGCCCGGAATATTATCTGATAAAAGACGCCAGATGTTGGACTTGAAGGCTGGGATTGACGAAGGTGCCTCAATCAGGTATTCTTTGAGGAGCTCGTCTGAAGCATTCTTAGAAATGATCGAGCGAAGGCAATTGTATGCATTCGAATATGCAACATCCTGTAGAGCTTGGTCTTCGAGCTTTTGAGCAGACGCGGTAGGTCTTACTGAAGGGATGATGGCATCAGCCAGGGCCATGAAGCTACTCCATTGAGCTCGACTGAGAGGATCGCTTTCTGGAAGAGGGGGTAATGGAGCGGGCGTTTGCCTTATGACTTCAATGTATGCTTCGGACATTTTGAAGTTTTCGAAACTAAAGAAGGAACGGGATTTGAATTAAGGGTATCAGATGAATCGGGCAAGGCAGTAATCAAGTTACAAAATCCAACTTTTGAACGAACTCTCAGTCATGCGGGAGAAGGGTTGGAAATGAAACACGATAAAAGCATCTACCGGGTTAGAAAACATCGACACTTGAGGGAAAGGGAGGAGTTCCCGAGAAGTAGGAGGCTCAATAAACGTTTCCGAGCCAAATTCGACATAAGAAACATTTTCAGCCAGAACAGTCCCTTAACTGAGCATTTGAAGACGCGTCAGACGGCCGAGGTCTCGATTTACTACTAGGTACAAGATGTCCAAACGTTGTCGGGTGGTCGGAGAGGCTTGACAGCTAATACTACCTGCTCCGTAGCGCGCTTGAAGACGGGAAGATGAGGCCCCAGCATCAGGCAGACGCCGGCCGCGGCGACATGTGAACCTTGGAGGAGGGGGTGCCCAGCTGGAGTGCGCTTCCAAAAGTCACGTGATAAGATTATCAGATCTACTGGGGTGCCTCCTAACATCAAGGCGGTGTGCGCACAGAATGCAGGGTCCTTGCAATCTGAAGATCAAAGAGACTTTTCATTGGTCAGAGATAAGCGGTTAAGTTAACCTTGCGGAAACGGCAATCGCTCGCGAGCAGACAGGGATGCCAAAGCTTCCATTCTTAGCATCATCATAAAGAACAGACGGTTAAAAAGTTGTAGTCGCCTTGGAAGAACAGTAGATTTTGAATGATAGCGAACAATTATTGAATTTGGACAACTCTGACATACTGCGTACATCCATGCTATCGATGAAGCCGGCGAGATAAGCACTGTCGCACGAGCAGTTACCGTTGTCGAAGGTTGCCTTTAGCGCACAGACCAACCATACCGACAATTGCCGGCAGTTAGCGAGAGTTGACATGCTCGACGGAGCGACCAAGGGCCAAGGGGGGTTCACCAAATCTTAAAGGTTTGGTGTCGAAACTCTGACGTCCGACTCTCTTTTACTCGAATTTCCTCCTCGCTCGCTGCATGCGATAAAAGGCTGTTGTTGCGGTGTTGCTTTTCCTCTTGTCGAAATCTCCTTAGATCCGCACGTGTTCGCTATCTTCGCGCCCCTCCGATAGCCCGTTTACCTCACCGAGCGCAACACCACTTCACCTGTTCGGACGTAATCCTTTGCACGGGCGCTGGAGAGGGCGGTAGTGGGGACGTGGTGGGAGTTGGGTCAAATCGACGCTCTTGTAAGTGCGCACCTATTTAATGTTGTCAGTCCTTACCTTGGTAATTCCTACTTACACTGCTCTTTGTCTCCCAGTAATCCCTTCAGTCAACCAACTTTCCTTCCTTTAAAAAAAAAAAAAAAGAATCAGCCATGGCAATGGTTTCCGCGACTATGCCTGGAGTACCACAAACAGAACCACGCCATCGTCCAAATCCTGGGGCTCCGTTGGTGTACGCATCCAACGACGGTAGCTCCAGGAGCAACTCTTCGATCAGGATGCAGGAACGCAGCTTTTATTACCAGCATTCCCGCCCTCAACAGATTCGACCACAGAGAGGCCCTTTGTACGTGCCTGCTGTATATCGTCCAACGGAGGGACCTGCGCGACAGCCCTCCACTCCTCCGAGCACGGGAACAAGCTTCGACGTGCCAGCGTCACCAGGAGTACAAAGAGCCTCGGGAGAAGCTTCAGGGCTGGCAAGAATCGTCACCGATGAATGGGACGAGGCAGCGCTGGGGAAGGTTACTGGACTGCCGACAAAGAACCACTGGAAAGTAAGTTGAAAGGCGTCTCACTATTTGGCAATACCTGTTAGCCCGCATTATTAAGAAGAAAGCACCTGAGGACGTCAACCTCCCGAGTCTCGCGTGGGGGACTTTTCAAGCCAACGTACCTGCCATTGTCGAATCGATCAAAGTGCAGTGCTGGTGGTTTGCAAAATTGAGAGTAAAGCGCTTCCTCTTGCGCCGGAATGCCGAGGCCACAGATCCTCCATTCTTAGCAATAGAAGCATAGAACGGTAAGCAAAATAAAGATAGAAGAAGGGATGGGTGATATGGTAGCTTTATACAAATGCGGTCGGGTGCATGGGTATGACTCCCGCCTCGCGTCGGAAGTTGTACAAATTACGCCATTCACACTACAAGATCCGTTGGGCATTTGATTCAGAGTCCACCGATACTCCACTATTCCTTCCCCACAGACTCAGATGCGTGACGCGAATTCTGCATTAGTCATGTCATCTTCCTTTCCGAGCTTATCCATGTCTTAACAAACACTTGCTAATAAATCTCTTGTTTAGCCCGACACATCTGCACAATCCTGCGACCTAGGTACCTGCGATAGGCAATTCACACTCTTCAATCGACGTCACCATTGTCGCCGCTGCGGAAATATTTTCTGTGGTGATCACTCGGTCCACATGGTCCCACTTGACCAACATGCGCGCTTCCATCCATCAGGCTCTCGCCATAGAGCCTGCGACCGTTGCTGGGCGGACTATAAGATGTGGGAGACTGCAAGAGTAGCTATGACAAACAGCGTCAGTTCTGCGGGCAGCGGCGATTCCCCCATACCAATCGCTGTTGGCTCTCCCAATGCTATCGTTGGTGGACCGGAGGGTACACAGAGGGTTGGCAGTATGGCTGAAAGTGCACCTAGGGAGTGGCACTGGAGTACATTCTGAAATCGACCGAGCCAACTAAGAGGAGGGAGACTGGCTCTGTCGTCGTCCTGTGTCCTTCGAAAACGCAACGAAAAACCGCACAATGCGCGATGGCCTCTGCGGCTTTGGCAATTCTACCTGCTGAGTGGCGTGTAACCCGAATGGGAGAAGATTTTCTTGACCATTGTTCTTTAAGAAGATGCGAAAATTTCCCGGCTCACTAAATCTGTCTTTCTATTTCTTTCATCTCGGCGGATCTTCGGTGGATTGCTTCTCGTTTTTTTCCTCTCCAACATGGCGACGGTGCTGGCGGTTTTCTGATTTCAGCAATTTAATGTGGGTATGGGATGGCGCTTCGGAATCGGATACGGACTTGAATGATACCATCGAGGAAACTGCATTGGAGGAAGTAATGATGTCTGTTGCCTGGGCTCATAGAGAAGACTGTGGTCTACGTAACGGCCGTCCTGATATGCTCCAGAGTGCACCAAAGCTGCAGTGCGATGCTGGAAGCTCTGAGGTAATGAATCGTAATGAAGGGTGAGCTAGAATTTAGAATTCGGAATTCAAGATGGTTTAGAACTTGCGCTCGATGCCTTTCAATATCTTGCTGATCCTGATTGTTGAGGACTGCTTGTTCACGAACACTGGTAGTATCTGGTCTTCTATGATATCGAATTTTTCAATCAAGCGAAATGCAAGACGTACGCTATTGGAGTACACCCAGCCTCTTAGCCAGCTCCTGCACCGTCCCTAGAGAATCCCCCAAATACATCATAAAGATAGGTATTGCCACTGCTTCTCTGGAAAGGACCGGAGCCACAACTATGGAGACATATTTTGGGTTTCTGGGGATCATATGCTCCGCCAACGACATGCCAAGGAACGGATATCCCAATCTTGGTGACCACAGTCAGGCCCCGAATGAAGCTGATTACGTACCCAGGAGAACAGACCTATGAAATCAATTGCATCCGCTTCAATGAGGGGATTTGCGACCACAGATGATCCTAAGCTGACCCCACCAGGCGTGGCCGTTGCGTGATTCGCCGCATGCTGATGCACTCAGTCTGGCCCACCCAAAGTTCCACAGCGACTTGAACATATTCTCACGTCTATTTATTTCAGAGTAGAAGCAATCCTGCTCCTCATGAATTCTACTTCACCTCAATCCTCCATTCATGTGCGAGATGGAGGTATCTGAAGTCAGGGGTACCTGACCTTGGCAGCAGAAGACGGCATAGGATGAAGCACACGGCAGGCAGCAAACCAATTGGGGGTCCCCTCCACAAGTCTATGGTCGTCAGGGCCGTTGTCACAATTAGATTAGAGATGGAATTCGAAGCAACATCTAGTCGAAAGTGGGGTTTTGAGTTGGGAGGTACCTCAAAATATTCTTATTTTTTTGTTATTTAAATACCAATATAAAATATACACCAAATCGGGGGTCACCCCATATATTTTAAGCTATTAATACAATCGCCATAATCAGACTAGAAACAGATTTTCAAAGCAATATCTAGTTGGATGTGGGGTTTTCAGTTGGGAGGCACCCCAGACCTGGTAAGGTGTTCGCCTTTTTTTGTCAGACGCGTGCCGGGTTACCGCAATGCCCTTTTTACCAACGTCGATACTCCACGACGGCGGAGCACTTCTTGGATAGATTGACGCTCGACTACTGATGTCGTCTCTATACCTGCGAACATCGCCGTACATATCCGCACACCTTCCCGTTACTTCATGGACCCGCTTAGTGTGACGGCCAGCATTATTGGTGTTCTCCAGCTTTTGAGCAAAGTCCTTGGTTATTTAAATGACATAAAGGATGCTTCGAAAGACCGTGCCAAGTGCGCTGTCGAGGCTGCCAATCTCCAAAGTCTCCTCCTCAACCTGAGATTCCGCCTTGAGGAGGGCAATTCCGACGGGCCATGGTACACTTCGGTTCGAGCCCTTGGAGTTCAAAATGGACCGCTCGATCAATTCAGGGAAGCCCTTGAGCAGCTGCAGACTAGGATTACTGGGGGAGGTAAACTAGACAGTCTCCGTGGCACAATTGTGTGGAGGTTTAGTAAAGAGGAGGTTGCGAGCACACTGGACAGGATGGAACGTCTAAAAACAATAGTGCTTGTCGCATTACAGATGGATCACTTGTCAGTTAGGGTATGCTCTTTGGTACTATTGCCAGTCAGATAGCTAATATCCACAAGAAAATTGTCTCAAGCAATAAAAGACGACATCGGCTTCGTCCGTTCCCACATTCCCACGATCGAATCGCAGAGCGATAAAATACAGCAAGACCTAGATCGAGTGCGGTACAACAAGTTAACAGAATGGATTTCGTCAACAGATTTCCCAGCTCAACAGTCTGATATCATTCGCTGTAGGCAGGAGGGAACAGGTCAGTGGTTCCTCAAATCCCCTGAGTTCCACAAATGGCTCCTCAGCCCCAAAACCACGCTCTTCTGTCCTGGAATCCCCGGCGGCGGCAAGACAGTGATGGCAGCCATTACGATCGATCATCTTCTAAATAATGTACGGAGCAGCACTGTCGAAGTTGTTTACATATATTGCAATTACAAGACACAGTTAGACCAGAGCACATTACTTGCGGCCATCCTTAAGCAATTAGTCCAAGCTCGGTCCCCCATCACGGAGCCTGTGGAGAACCTGTACAAGGGACATGTCGACAGAGGGACTAAGCCATCACTCGAAGAAATAACGAAAGCCCTGCATTCTGTGCTTATCACCTATTCGAGCGTCTTTGTCGTTGTTGACGCTCTCGACGAATGTTCGGACCGAGACGGCACTCGCCGCCAGTTTCTATGCAAGCTCCGTGAGCTACAAAGTAAAATCGATATCCGCTTTATGGCTACTGCGCGATTTATTCCGGATATAGTTGATGAGTTTAGTGCAGCGCTGACGCTAGAGGTACGAGCAAGCGAGGAAGACATGGAGCGATTCGTGGCCGGTCAGATCTACCGGTTGCCTAAATGTGTCCAACGGGACGATGATTTGCAAAATCTGGTGCAAGAAAAGGTTACGCAAGCAGCGGATGGCATGTAAGAGTCTCTCCTCTCACTGCAACAACTTCAGCTAATTGCCCTACTAGGTTTCTTCTAGCTCGTCTTCACGTAGATTCACTTCTGGACAAGAGAACCAAGACTAAGGTTCATTCAACCCTACAGACGCTATCACGAGGGTCTCAGGCGCTGAGAAAAGCGTATGACAATGCTCTTGACCGGATTACACGTCAGCTACCCGAAGATAGCACACTTGCGAAGAATGTACTGTCCTGGATTACGTGTGCGCTGAGGCCTCTCACTACGGCAGAGATATGCGTTGCCCTAGCTGTCCAACCTGGTCAAGATACCTTGGATTTGGACAACATCCCAGATATGGATGACATAGCTTCAGTATGCGCCGGCCTGGTCACCGTAGACGGGGAGAGTAAGATTGTCCGACTGGTACACTACACTACTCAGGAGTACCTTGAACAGACTATTGAGGAGTGGAATCCTCGGGTGCAGCTGGATTTAGCCTCCACATGTCTTACTTTCCTCTCCTTCTCTACGTTTAGAAATGGTAGCTGTCCTTCTGATGAGGTCTTCGAAAAAAGACTTGAAAAAAACTCATTTCTAAAATATGCTGCTCGATGTTGGGGATATCATACCTTGACTGTCCAACGGGAGGTGTGTGAGCTAGCATGTTCGGTTCTGCAAAATGATAGTATAATTTCTTCTGCCATACAGGCGATGTCGATCCCGGACTACAAAGTGAACGGCTACAGTCAAGAGTATCCTGAGGGAAGGACTTGCTTCCATTTAATGGCGCAATTTGGCTTGCATCATCTATTAGAAGAATTTCTCTCTACCTCGGAAATGGATGCGATGATTGTAGCTGACTTAGAGGATAGCTGGGAAGAGACACCGATGATCCTGGCTTCGGCACATGGCCATGATGCTGTAATCAAGCTGCTTCTCGAAAAGAGCGCCTTCATCGACGCAAAAAGTGGACGCTACGACAAAGCACTCCAAGCTTCTTCATATTATGGCCATGAAGAGGTTGTCAAGCTGCTCTTGGATAACGGCGCCGACGTCAATGCGAAAGGTGGACTTCATGGTAGTGCACTCCAGGCAGCTGCCAAAGGAGATCGAGAAGAAATCGTAATCCAACTCTTGGATGAAGGCGCTGACATTAATGCACAATATGGACACTTTGGAACTGTACTCCAAGCGGCTTCACTGTTTAGTGACCAAAAGATTGTGAACCTACTCTTGAATAAAGGTGCTGATGTCAATGCACAGTGTGGACAATTTGGCAGTGCGCTCCAAGCGGCTTCACTGTTTGGCAACGAAAAGAGTGTTAAGCTACTCTTGAATAAAGGTGCTGATGTCAACGCACAAGGTGGACAGTACGACAATGCACTTCAAGCGGCTTCACTACATGACCACAAACGGGTCGTGAAACTACTCTTGGATAAGGGCGCTAATATCAACGCGCAAAGTGAATACTACGGTAATGCACTCCAGGCAGCTTCATCACAAGGCAACCAAGCAACTGTTGAACTACTACTTAATGAAGGTGCCGACATCCATGCGCAAGGTGGTGACCTCGGAAATGCCCTTGCGGCGGCGGCGTTCTATAGCAATTGGCAGATTGTTAGAACGCTTCTCAGCCATGGCGCCAACGTGAACGTGTTAGGTGGACCCCATGGGTCTTTTTTAAACACACTTGCTTTCCAGAGCGGGCCTGAATTACTACGTGAAGTCTTCGAGCAATATGATGCGGATCAAAAACTGAAAGATTCGCATGGAAGGACTGCTCTTCACCATGCTGCACGAAGAGGCCGCCTTGATGCATTTGGCTATCTTCTTGAGATAGGACTCGATCCTGCCGCTAAGGATAAGAAAGGAGCAAATGTGCTCCATTATGCTTCTTCTGGAGGCTCAAGGGAGCTTGTTGCAACGGTGGTTGATCGAGATCTTATATCATCTTCGGACCGGAATACGTGGTCTCCTCTTCATTGGGCATGCAGAGCCGGAAATCTTCACATCATCGAGCTACTGACTGCGAAAGGTATCCATAGCACTTGCATCACTACGAAGCAGCCTAACAAAAGCTGGTCTCCCCTGTCTATAGCTTTATTTCATGGACACGAGGAGATGATAGAGCAATTATCTACACAATGCAAAAAGCTAATTGGCCTAGCAACCGATGGATGCTGCGAGGAAAAGGGTATGGAAAGTCTATCATTGCTTGGCAGCCGTCATGATGCTGTCTGCGACGGTTGTCATCATGTGAGTATATCACTACAGGGAAATATTGAAATACTTATGTGAGACAGGACATTTATGGGCCACGATTTGAATGTTGGACTTGTTTTAACTTCGACTACTGCTTCATGTGTAAGCCTTTCTTCGAGTCCCTACATTCGAACCACGGGTGGTTATACTCTGAATCGCCTACCGAGTCTCCCGTGTGGCAGCCTTAGTAGGTCCTAAGCATTCTTCTCAACCGTGAACCACGAAGGCAGGTTCCTCAGAGCCAAAAACTTCTACATCCAGGTGTCTAGCGTATTAAGGCAGCAGCCGAACGGTGTTCCTAAATGCAATAAGACGATTGTCTCACAAGGTAGTGCAGTGCTATTAAAGCAGAATATGTTGGTGTGTATTAGAAGCTATTTTAGTTGTAGAGTACAAAGGGTTTAGAAAATAGGGTAGATAGAATCGGTCCGATTAGATTATATACTACCACAATATCTCTTTTTTCTATTAGTGTTGATTTTAATTAGCAAAATAAAGTAAATAAAATTAGTGTCTATTTGTTTCGCTAACAATTATTTCTCTATATTCAATTTATAATTCTATAATTTATTGTAACTATTTTTATGTTTTTTATTATTATTGATTATTTATTAATTATTCTAGTCTATTTTATTTGTATTGTTCAAGATTTAAATATTCTAGTTATTGATATTAATATTAATTAAATTTTTTTTTATTTATATATTGATTAATAATATAATAATAGAAGATTCAATAATAATTTTAATAATCGAATTTTTTTTAACAATTAGATTTTTTTTGAAAATTTTTTTGATAATTTTAGAAATTTCAAAAATAATTTTGCTAATTTTAATAAAGATATAAATAGAGATTTTAAAAATCTTAATAATAATTTTGATTTTGAATATATAATATATTTTTCCAAATTTTCTATTATAGTAGAATTTGATAATTGTAAAATATATATATTTTTTCTTTTTTTTTAAATAAATTTTATATTGATCAATAAAAATAATAAAATTCTCAAAAATAATAATATTTTTGTTGAGCTTAATAATTTTAATTTTCGATATAATATTAGAAAATTCTTCGATAGTGATAGCTCTAAATTTTAGAGTAATACAATATTATTTTATATTTGCAATACTTTTATCAAACAAAATATTATATTTGAAAAATTGATCAAAATATTTATTATAAAATATATTTAAATTTTTGAAAT
>JAGFMW010000081.1:0-120690 GCA_021030935.1 Astrothelium subdiscretum | reverse complement strand
TTTGGAGCAAGCATTGTTCTGAGGTCTCTCAGCGCATAACTTGATCGCTGAATAACCACTAAATCATTTCGTTGCTTGTGCATAAGACTATGGTAAACGCTTATGGATTGAGCTAGAAGCTGTGAGAGTCTCATACCTAGCATGAGTTAGAAAGGTGCAAGGGATGGTGTAAAAGTAGCATTTGATTAGAGGATCACAACAAAATGCGCAAATTGTTGTTGTTGAAAAGGCAAAAGTGGTGGTTAAGCTGTTAACGACCCAACTACTTTTATCTGAAATTGCGGGTTCGCTGACGGATAAAACATTATTATAGGGAATTTTGATACAAATTAAACCCATCTGTAGGCAACTGGAGCCGCAAGAAAACTCAAGGCGATCCAGGGAATGCCTTTGTCATGAGCTGAGCGACTGATCAGGAAGATTCAGCTACCGAAAGCATAGACGGGTATCCCATGTTAGACGTAAATCAAAAACAATGCGTGGATGGCGTCGACGGATGAATGGTTCATGATATACAAAGACACGAGAAGCCCCAATCATATACGTACTTTAGCATCTGAATTTCTATTTCTACATATTAGCTCTTCTTACGCAGCATATAAACCTACCTTGCACCCGTTGAGGTTTTTGGCTGTTACTTGGACCTGGCCTACCCAGGACCTGTCGTCTTTTGGGACTAGGACCTTAAACTCCCGACACATTCTCGCCGTGAAATACGAAGCTTCCATCAATGCCTTTTGCTGCCCAATGCAAGACCTGGCACCACCGCCAAACGGTGCAAACTCCCAACGCTGTGGTTTGAACTCGTCCCATCGCTCGGGGCGGAACTCGTCGGCATCAGCGCCCCAGATTGATTTGTCGCGATGCAGAACAGCAAAATTACCGTCAAATTGCGACCCAACAGGCATATAAATTGGAGACTTGCCGTCAGAGCCCCCACCTTCGGGCAGGGTAGTATCCTTGAGAGCAACTCGAATGTGATATGGAAAGACAGGATAGTATCGAAGAGCTGCATGATATCTTCAGTCAGCGAACGAAGTCCTTGCAGAGGTGTAGCTTGTTTGAAGAAGCCATACGTACTCTCATTTATCAAGTTTCGTAAGTATTTTAGCGTCATCGCAGAATCGAAGTCAAGGGGGACGTCACCAAGAGAGAGGACTTCTGCGCGCAACCGCTCCCATACATGAGAATTCCTGGCCATTAGCCAGAACATGTTGCTAATCAAACAAGCCGTCGTCTCATGCAAGGCGACGAAGGCTTGTGTGACTTCATCACGAACGAACGTAAGATCGTCCGACTGCTCCAAGACGGAGTCTAGGAGGATATGACGACCGCGGTTGGCTTCTTCCTCCTGTGTAGTAGGCGCTTTCTTCCGGGCGAGTGCTTTCTCAATGAATCCGTTCACAAGGCTATGAATCAAATCATTCGACTTGCGCCATTTTGGATCGCTGTGCAGAAATTGCAGCGGTCCAAGTGCCATGCGCAAACCTCCCCCACCGAGCGAATAGCCAGCTGCATCGATAAAATTGAGCGCTTCTTCTGTCTGATCTCCGGACAAAGACTCGAAAGACTCTCCGAACAAGAAAAGGGTAGAGGTATCCAGGTACTATCTTTCTGTTAGGTAAACCAGGTAAAGTTCAGGAGCCCACCTTACCAGGCTAAATATTAGAGGCTGAAGATCTATAGTCGAGCCGTCTCTCGGTACTTTACTGATCATCAGTTGTAAATAATGCTCAAAATCATTCAGATTGGACATGTTGTTCCTCGAGAAGCTGGGGGCAAGCACAGCCCGTGAATGTTGCCATTCAGATCCATCGACCGTCAAGAAACCTCTTCCACAGTAAGGAGCCAGGGCTGGCAAACGATAAGATACACCCCACGAGCTTGCATTGGATGCAAAGACACTTTGCAAATTGGCGGGATTGCAAGAATATATAGTTCTAGCCCCGAGAATGTTTGCTTCGAAGGTCGTGCCTGCAGCCTTGTATCTTTCAAACATCACTGGGAGAAACTTGTTTTCTGCGAACATCTTCCCCGCTTGAACGAACAGGTCAAGGCCGAAAAAGGGATCTTTCTGAGGAAGCTTCTTGGCAGGTTGGCAGGCAAAGTCCTGCTCCTTTCGTTTGTATCTCCGAAGGGTGAGGGCATAGTGTCCGATGAGAATGCAAATCGTCGTGGTGGCAATTTCTACAAGGATTTTGAGCGGAGGTGGGACAGACATCGGAGCTGATTGTACGACTTCCTTTGAAATTGAGACCGAGTTGTTCTGGATGAGAGGAAGGGGGAGATCTCGCCGGTCAACGCAGGACGCTCGATAGTTTGTCTCGCCACAATGGAATGAGACATGACAAGTTGCGCCAAAGCTGCACCATGAACCAATTTAACAACTGTCATCCGATAACTGTGCCGCAGAGACCTCGCATCAAACACTACTTGAACCTTCCCAAGGTACCACTCCAGCTTTCAGGCCTCGCCCTGTAGGATTCTGAATGCAATGCCGGCCCCAGGATCGCCAGGCCTTATTCGCCGACGTGATCGATGTGGTGTCGCAAACAGCCCTGCAACGATATCACCACGGTTGAAGACAAGGTTCTCCTGAAGCTTTGGTCCCAAGACCGGGGGTTTGCCCAGAATATCCTAGCGCACGGCTGATCTCATCTCTACCACGTCTGCTTATGCTTGCGAAACATCAAACAAATACGAGGAATTCCAGTCAATGCAAGACTGCTCGGACGATCTTACCGGTGTTTTGTGGCCATGTTGACACACTTGTGGTACGGTACACGCCGGTGCCGTCAGTAGATTGCCCTAAGAGCCTGAAAAAATTCGTATGAGCTACACAGGGAAAACTCGTTCAACTCGAGCTCAGTTTCTGACGCTAAGGTTCACTGGTATTCACTTAAAAGAAAGCAAGAGGAAATTCATAAACTCCCAGACATCCCCATTTGAGGGTTTCGTGGACGCCAGACGTGAGAGGCTAAGTGCCTAGTGAAGACGTGGGGCAAAAAGGGAAAGTAGTGAATACAGGACAAAGCCCTCAGATTGCTCCAACATCGACATCAACGGGAGTTGTACATAATAGGCTTAGAGAGCATTATAGCAGATAGCAATTCAGTCGATGCCAGAGACCCTCCGGACCTTTTCTACGCATTTCTCATACTGTACTGATTTTCTGAAATTAGCCTTCTATTTAACTTACGTAGATTTCTCTGATCATTGGCGTTATAAAGAGATAGATTCCGCAAAACCATATCCACAAACTCATATCATCTGCACGTACTCGCCATCCCATTCGCCTACCCCAACCTTGCCACCATTCTCTCCCCAACCTTCTCCCCTTCCTCTCGACAGCTTGGTGTAAGCCCATGCTCATGATACTGACACATATCCCTCAACCACGGCTTACACGCCCCTTCTCTGGGGAAATCCCATCCACAACCACCCACACCCCTCGCGACACATGCCTGACACAGCGTCCCCCCGCACTCCTCGCACCGATAATGCCCCGTATTCGGCCGACACACCCCACGACACACATCGCACGCCGCCGGCGCCCCCAAAAACTCGCCCTTCGGCACACGCCAGACCTTCAACACATGCCGACTCACGCCCTGCGGCTGCGGCCGCTTCAGCTGCACGACCAGATTCCTCAAAAACCGCGGATGCCAGTCATCCTCGTGCGTCTCGAGCAAGTTATCCGTACGCTTGAACGCAAAGAGGTCCGCCACGAGCCGCCGGACGGGCGTGGCGTCGCGCACGCGCTCGTACAGGATCCAGGTGTCCGAGGGCGTCGGGACCGAGTTGGTGCGCTCGGCGAGGTCGGCGATGCGGTCGCAGACGGCGTTGCGCAGGGCCTCGACCGCGAGCCGGTCCGCGAGCGCGTACAGCTCGAGCAGGGTGAAGTAGGTCGGCTGCCCGCGCGCGTTGGTCGTGTCGTGGGCGAGGCTGCGCGTGTACAGCCACTGCGCGAAGTATTCGAAGCTGGACACGGGTTCTTCGGGGAGCGTGACGGTTTGCGAGTGGGCTTCGGCGAAGGCGCCGCTGAGGGCGGCGCTGAAGAAAGGCGAGCACGAGGTGAGGAGGTCTTTGTGGAGTAGGAATTCGGTGCGGTCGGGGCCGACGAGGACGGTGGCGAAGGATTTGAAGGTTTTGAGTTGTGTGCGGAGACCGAGGGACTTGGGCTCGACGATGGAGCTGTTGCTGCTGGACCGGCTGGATTTGGCCCGTCGCGTTGAGCTTCGGGTTACAGGAGCTGTAGGTGAAGGTGGTGTTGAGTCGATCATTCTAGAACTGTTCTCGGATCGGAGTTGCTGATTGAGAGCGGCAATTATGTGTGCGAAATTTCGCTGGTAGTCAGTAACTCTATTCTCGTTTGACGTATTCATCGAAATTTGTGTGTTCTAGAGTGGTAATACGAAAAGTCGGACTTTTTAGACAGATGATCGTTTGGATGAGTGCAATCTGATTGATACTTGGCTGTTTGAAGGCACCTTAAAATTATAGAAGGGGCAAACGCAGGCATTGAAGGAGTTTGTCATAGAGAACCTGAGAGTAACTTGGCAGGAGGGAGCGTATGAATACGAGCAGTAAATAGCAGATTACAGAACAAGAGATCAACAAAAGGATGATGGCAACTTCTTGCTGCACTTACCAGCGAACAGACGACGCATGCGGCATCTTGTTGCTTTGTCTGTAATATGCTGGGAAGGCCTACACAAAGCCGAAAACGGAAATGCACGCATATGCCGCATGCGAGCAAGATCACTGATGCAAAATGTCAGTCGCGGGCTTCCATCTGAGGGGAGGAAATTAGCAAGAAGTGGATGCATGACAATGGCAATTGTGGAAGGTGGCGTATCCTGCAACGATGTTTTTGGATGGTAGTGTTTGTGGGTTTGACTGTTTGGCACCGGGACGGAATGCAAGGAGCAAATACCCGACATATGGAAAAGGACACAACATTCGACCTTGAGACAGAGCCGATTTATTTGTAGTGAAGAAATCTGGAATTTACAAACTCAAGCAATTCTGCCCTCGCAATTCTCTCGAAATATGTCATCTTCGCTGCCCCTAAGAGCTCTGCTGCTTCGTCAATTCACGAATCCCCGGCCATGGCAGAAAACATGGCATGCATAGTTCCAGTCCGTTTCTGACTCATTGTAGCCCTCTCGGTCAGTCTTGCTTTTCTTAGAGCTCTTCCAGTCAAATTCTCTTTGCCTGCAGCCGATTCACCAATCATACCACTAATCATCAACTACTGCTTGTAATTAGCCAATCGTCCGCCAAGCTTACGCCACCACCAGATTAAGCGAAATCGGTCGTCTGATTAAGGACAGCAGGGATTTGAGCGACAAACACAGCGAGGAGCTAGCGCTTCAAATCCGGTGCTTCTCGCTCTCTATCAAAAGAGTAAGTTGATGAGAGCGACATTATCTGGTGAACTTTTGAGCCCCCGGCAACTCACCGAGACGTGAATACAGCATGTATAGTGCCATCTGGTTACACTCCTGGGTTCCTGTAATCGTTACAAGCCGTTCATTGCTGTTATCTTGGGGTTCGTTAATCTTAATGACACTGCCACTGAGTTGACGGATCTCGTTGATCTTTGCACCTCCTTTGCCAATGATAGCGCCGACCATATCATTTGGAATATAGATTTGCTGCGTGAGGGGTTGTCCAGTGACCATGCCCTGCATCGGCTGGGCGGGAGGCTGGCCGGCCTGGGGCTGTACGTGATGACCGCCATACTGCGGAGGTTGGTGAGGACCAGCGCCAGTATATGCGTGACGAGGTGAGCCAGCGCCGTAGTGGAGAGCTGCTTGCGCCTGTTGAGGAGGCTGGCCCTGCATATATGGCATACCGTAGGGATTAGCAGGAGCACGTTGAGGCGGATTGTTCTGCTTGCGGAAGGTGTCGGGATGTCCCCATTGACCGCCAGCAGGTTGAGGGACATATGGCACCACCTGCATGCCTCCAGGCACAACGCCGGCCGGACCACCACTTCGAGTAGCGTAAGCTGAAGCAGCGGGCCCCCCAAAACGCTCTGTAAGTTGCTCAACCAGGGTGCTGCCCACATAGTAAGTCGCAATATGGACGGCATCAGCAACGCCGAGGACTACCAGAGAGCGTTCAGACGAGAGCGGGAGACAATTATCAGATGCATTCAATCTCGCGCCCGAGGCTTCCTGGATCTCCTTAATACGAATACCTTGTTTACCGATGATGGATCCGATCAGGATGTGAGGAATAAGAAGGCGGAGTGGATATGTCTTGGACTGCGGAGAGGAAGGAGCGTTCAATTCTTCATTGTTCAGAGTGCGTATAATGAGACCGAAGGCCTTGTCATGTTAGCAGAGCGCTTCCAGACATATTTATTCTTCTTACCTTTGCAACAGCATCAACTTGTCCACTGACAGTTAGAATTCGTTCAACGGCGCCCCTAGTATAGTCGCTCACGGTACACTTCGCACCGGACATCTTACGGATCTGCGTAACATTTTCCCCTCCCTTGCCAATGCAGGTAGCAGCTTCTGCACTTGAAATAAGAGCGCGCACATGAAGCCAGCCAGTCTCGTCTTGGTGCTGGTAATTGGGTGCCTCGGAGGTAGCACGACCATTGACAGAGGTTGTGGACTGGATGGGCTGAGTTTCTAGAACAGTCTGCGGGGAGGGCCCACCAATAGTCGGCGCGTCAGCGACGGCGGCATCTCCTTGAGCATCGGTAGTCCCATTTGGAGCAGCCACAGGAACGGCATCTTTCGGTGCAGGGATGCTACCATCAGTAACGGGATCTGAACTTCCTTGAATGGTGTCGGTTGAAGCAGTCGCGTCTTCGAGAGAGCCGACGATCTTGTCTAGTGCCGGACGCTTGGCATCAGGCTGATCCTCTGGGCCGGACGGGGATGAAGGCTCTTCGAAGGGACGCTTCTGGGACTGGGCAGCTGTGGATGGCGGTGAGGCAGACATGATGGGAAGAGGTTGGTGCAAGTCTTGTGATGTTTGTGTAGTATAGAAGACTGAAGGGCTTCTTACGAGTAGTATGTCGACGAGTTACCGATGACGCAGCTGAACTTGGTGATCGAAAGTCTTTTGATTGATTGTCTTATTAAACCTTTACGTACACGTGGAGATCGCCAAGGAAAACGTGCTGTGGTGTGAAGACGGTCGGAAGGGAGACGGATGCTGCTGGTGTTGGGCAGGTGCTTATGTAGTCGCCGGCGGAGTGTTGCTGAAGTGCTGGAACGTGTAGTGTATTGAAAGAGCTGGAGAAGTTGAACAGGATCGGCGGGGATTGTGCGGATTGTTCAGTTGACTGGGAGTGAAAGAAGCTGGAGATGGTCGATTGGAGAGTGGGTGAAGTGAAAAGGGCCAGGGATCGGTGGTGGAGAAAGTGAAGTGGGAGAGCGCTGAGAGATCGCACAAGCTCTGGGAGACCCGAATTTCAAAGTCCACTTTCCCAAACCTTTGAATCCTGGCAGCTATGACAAGATAAGGATTCACTGCCTTGCCTGTTGAGATGGCCTGGGATGGAGGAAAGAGCAGCGAGGTGCGATCGATGGATGGAGAGATGCGGTGAGGAAAGAGAGAAAGAGAATGCGAAGCAAGGGAGCTTCGCGTGGGTAAAAATCCGGCTCAGGCATCCGCATTCACGTGACTCTAGGCGTCACCGGACTCGACGCGCCGCATCCGCTTGCGTGATGGCGCGTCTCGGCTGTGATTGCTCGCTTAGGTACGGAGTACCTGGGTTAGCGTGGTGAATCTGTCTGCTGTTGATCCGCCAAAAGACTTGACTGTTAGTTCTCAAGTCTCTCGTTAGGTATGGCTGCAAACAAAAATCCAGATAGGCTCGATATAATACACCAATATGTCAAAAATGCAAAAGCTGCCCAAGATGAGCGAATGGATATTGACGAGTCTCAATCCGCCACGATTGAAGCCCGTCTCGACCAGACATTGAAGAGTTTACAGGACAAGGTCGCCGAACAACGAAGAGCCTTGGAGCAGGTGGGCAATTTGAGGCTTTTACAATCATGAGTATTCATATTTGAGTAGCTTCGCGAATCATCCTCTTATCCAGCTCCGCGAACCCCTTCAGCAGACCCCCGGTTTCGTCTGCAGCAATGCCGGGCCATCAAAGCGGCCTATGACGATGTGACACACTCAAAGCCTGATCTACCTCCTCCAGGATCACCAGTTCCTGCTATTCTTGCTACCCAAGTCACAACACAAAAGATCGCAGACAGCAAGGAGGCGATATCAGAGTCGCAAGATCGATTGGCGCGTGTACGACAGCGGCTTAAGGAGCAAGAGCAGAATCTCAAGGATAACAATCTTATCACCGAAAAGCTAGAAGAGCGCATCACAACACTTCGCCAAGAAAAAGAGGAGCAACTCCAAAAATCACCCATTGACATTGCAAATGAGCAAGTGCGCACCAAGCAGCTGCGCAAGGAGAGCTACGTGCAAGAAATCAAGCGTCAACGTCAGGCATTGGACAGCTTCATTGATGAGTACCTGGCTGCAATGATAGCTGCTGAAGACCTCGGCGGGCCTACGGTTGGCGACATGCTCGCTGTCAACGAGGAAATGTTAGAGAAAGGATTCTCGGCTCAAGGCAAGCCCAAGTCGACATCGAAAACATCAAAGGCAAAGAAAGGCCAGATGCGACTTGACATGCATGGTAATCTAGTCAGAGATTCTGGAGAGGATGAAATGACGAGTAAAGAAGAAGCTGCTGCTTATATGAAGCAGCTTCTCAGAGAGCTTCTGCACGCCTTGCTTGGCCAGGGCGCATCTGGTGGGTACGTTACTCTTACAAGGGATTCAGCAGCAGCGCGATTTCTTGTTAGAGCGAAGGTCGCCCAGTTCCACCCAAAAGACGCTCGCCGGTTGCGGCTGATTGATTTTGGAAGAACGCTAGATGATTGAGCGGTGCTAAAATTGACGGTTATCTCCGTTCGATAAGTGAAAGTTAGTAAATTAACGATTATCTCCGTTCAAATTATTCAGCGTCATTAAAGGCCTCCGGTCAGGGATACCAAGGTTTGTAATCTCAATTGGCTTTTGTTTACCAACTTGTCGATGAACCATCACAGGATTGGTTAGTGCAGTGCTTCCTCAATGGAGCCCCTCACGCCCCTCCCGATGTACAAATGACGTCCAATTACTTCAATGCAAACACCGTGCGTAGGTATTAGACCATACAATCTAATACCTGAAATTTATGCAAAAGCTTTTCCAGTCCTCTTTACCAATTCCTCTTTTGTAACTTGTTCTTCCTTTGAAGTATATGTTAATCTCCATCGCCAACCCCCTCGACCTCTTCTTTGCTCTCCTAAAATAAAGCTCAACTATTCGCATCCAAGAAAAAATGTCGACCCCTTCCAACCCCATCACCGAAATCGCCATCCTGCCCCTCAAACCCGACTCCAACCCCGACGACCCTTCATCCCCCACCGGGACCGTCCTCGCATCTATGCTCGCAACCGTCACCCAGCAACCCGGCATGCTCCGCCTCTTCCAAGGCTACCAAATCGAATCCCCCCACACCCTCACCGTCGTCGTCGACTGGACCGCGCTGTCTGCGCACCAAGACTTCATGGCCTCGCCCCCCTACGGCCCGATGCTCGAGCAGTTCTCGCCCCTCCTCGAGGGTAGCCCCTCGATCCTGCACTACGCGCTCACGGGCGGCGAGGCCAAGAAACCCGATGCCGCGTTTACGGCGCCGGTGACCGAGTTCGCGACGTTCTATCTGAGTCTGGGGACCGACACGGCGGAGTTTGCGGGGCGGCTGGCGGAGTTGGAGAAGGGGGCGAAGGCGGGTTCACAAGGGTTCAAGGGTGGATCGTGGGGGTTTAGCGTGGAAGAGGTGGAGCATGAGGGGCTGGGTGGGGAGAAGGGGCGCGCGTGTCTGCTGGTGATGGGGTGGGAGAGCGTGGAGGAGCATGAGGCATTTCGGAAGACGGAGGCGTTTGGGAAGGCGATTCAGCCAATTAGGGAGGTCGTGAAGGGAAGGGAAGTATATCATTCTCGATTACATGCGTGATGAGGGAGGCGAAAAAAAAATGGTGGAAGACAAGGAGGGGCTGTGTGCATAAATTCGCAGGATTCCACAATCGAAAGAATGATATTTCGAGGAAGACGAGTAGCTGAGCGTTTTTGGCTAACTATATTTACCTAACCATATCGTACGCATTGCCGCGTATACAAAAGGCCGGTGATGAGATATCCATCTAAATGTAAAAGAGCATAAGATACAAGATGAAATGCGTTAGCCGTCATGAATAGTGTCTCGCCGAATCTCCTCCCTGTCGTAAATGATATTTAAGATCGTCACTGAGGATTCAGGTCCATATTACCCATGGGAATCGAACTTCCATATGTCCAATTCGGTACATTAAGCTCCCCGGAAAACTGGTCCGGAGGGAAAAGTAGATCAAATTCATGCTATGCCATATCGTTAGCATTTGTCTGTATGTCTGACCAGATGTAATACAAATCAGAGCATCAGAGTTTATAACACTTACCCAATCAATGTCCATAACCGCCTGCAAATCATTCGGCGTCGTCCCTGTATGGCCACCAGCGCTTCCGGACTCGGAGCTGTTGCTCTGTGCTTGTGGACTCACACCTCCTCCAGGTATCTCCTGTCCGTACAGCTGCTCTATCGATCCGGTGTTCGCAGCGCCAAACATACCCGACATGGCATTCACCCCCGGCGCGATGTTGAAGTTGTACTCCAGTGGTGGAGGTGGGGAGGCATTCGGTACTGAGGGGGGAGAGACACTGGCGGATGATCTATCAGGATAAGACATTGGTGCTTGAGATGGCATTTGCGGTGGTATTTGCGCCCCAGCGCTCGTGGGCTGGTCGAGACGATGGCCGTCGCCAATACGACGCGGCGGCTTGATTCCAACCATTTTTTCCATTGCAACGGGTGCACGGGTCTTGCGGAGGCTATGGTAGACCTTCATGCGGTTCGCAAGCTCGCCCATGACTAGTTTCGCTTTTTGTTCGTGGTTGAGGCGTGGGGGAATGTCGAAGACGTAGTCCAGGCATTTCCAGATACGACTGGCCTCTTTGCGCATTGGGTATGCGTGGATTTCAAAGAGTAGGAGTACAGCAGTATGATATTGTTGCAAGGCTCCGCTGTACCATCGCCAAGGTGCAAGGGATGGGTGCGTGTCCACAAGAATTGCGCTCTCGACCTGTGCGGTACCCGAGGTAAGAATGAGCTGGCGTAGACGGTCTGGCATACGCTGGGCTACACTATTGTGGTAACGATGGAGAAAGGAGATATGCCAACGGTCCGTTACGACATGATAGACATGTTTTCCAAGGAGTTGAACGGGAATACTTTCGTCAATCAAAGGCATGAACTTGGCATCCATTTGCAACCGAGCTCGTTGAAGCTTCCCGAGAATAGCTGTAATTGTTGTCTTTCGCTGTTCGATCTTGGGTCTCTCTTCCCAGATCAGACGTTGCACTTCGTTGGCTTGCATCCGTATCAGTGGAAGGCTCATATTCGTCCAACGTTTCGCATCCTCTGAGGGCGGGTTCGGGAGCAACAGTTCTTCTTCGTCAATGTTGAGCGGAAACTTGGTATCAAAACCGCCTTCATCTCTGCTTCGAATTTGTGGGCGAGGTCCGGAAGACTCGCAGGTCCGAATATCCAAAAAGCAAAGCTGAAACCATATCAATCGTCGCACGTGAGTTTCCACCGGAGAAAGACCGTAATAGCTTCCATCACGATGCAGTCCCATACACTCCGCAAGCCGTATCGCTGTCCCTGTGAGGGCAGAGTGCGCGCGCGAAACCTCAGCTCGACACAATGGGATCTACGTAATCAATACAAGCTAAGCAGCGTATAATTCGGATACTCACCAGGTACATCACAAATGCTTGAATTGCTTCCAACTTGGTTGTACGCAAGAAATTTGATTTGGCCAAAGCCATTTCGGATCCAAGACGAAAGTTCTCAACCAAGCCAGACTTTTGACAGCCAAACTCTTGCATGACCTGTTCATCGGTCATGCTGACAACGGACGTGAAAAACATCGTCATAACAATTGCTTGAAGTGAATTGGGCGGCTCCATGCCCACTGAAACATCTTGCCAAAAGCGTTCATACTGTCCTTGAAATGAAGGTTTATGCACGATTCGCGCAATTGCATGAGCGGCTAGCCAGTAATGACCCAGAAGCTTATCCGCCGCAGCCTTTGAAGGCAGAAAATCAATAAGTGAGCTTCTGCTTGGCTCGGGTGCAAAGAAAAAACTAGAAGATGGCGCTATGTATTCTGGGCTTGGTCCAACATATGACGGCCCCTGGAAAGGAATTGCTGGTTCTGCGGAGCTTCCCGGTTGGGATTGTGATGTCTTGAGTGTAGGATTATAATGTGGATCTTGCAGATTGTTTGAAACCTAGCGGGGTGTCAGTGAAGATGATTCACTAGACTTGGCTTCTGAGAAAACGTGCAGGACATCGCTGATCCCTGTACTTACTTCTTCTCCAAACTTCGGCCGAGCAAAACCACCTATCCTTTCGGTGATCCTCAACTTCCCCAACTGAACACCGAGATCCAAAAGATCATCGTCTGCATCCCCTTCATAAACTGTATCTACAGTCGACAGAGGAGTCGGCTCCAACTCCTTTAGCTCTTTGTCATCTTCCGGAGGCAATGCTTCGGCTGTAAAGAATTCGCCCTGTGCCGCTGCCTGTCTTTTGCCGCGGGCTACATCTTGTTCGAGAGTCTTCTCTAGACTTCCCATCTGCTCCTTGATCTGGGCCAGTTTGCTCTGGGCAGTGGGATCGAGAGCAGGAGCCAGGAAAACGCAATCCCGGCTCCATTTCGTACAGTTGGAGCAGGGATGTAGTTTGTCGCATTTCAGCTTTCGTCTCCTACACTCCAGGCAGGATGTGATCAACCGATTTCTACGGCGTATCTTAGGTGGCGTGACATTGGCTGATGTCTTCCCTGTCGAAGATGCCCCGGCTGCCGTGGTACTTTGAGTACTATTTGTAGCTCTACGTGCCGTTTCCGGAGACGACTGCGAACTGGCCGAACCTGATTCCATTATCAAGGACTTATGCTAGATGACGATCGGGCGCAAGGAGCAAAGTCGCCTGCTTACGGCCGTTAAACGAATCGCCCCTATTCGTCTGTCGCCAACACCGGACGCGGCGCTGCGAACTGCCTGAAAGATGAGAATTAGATCCTTCAAGGTACTGATAACAACGACACGGCCCCGCTCCCCACTATCGAGTTCGTGGGAAGCTGGACTCTGCAGTCTAAAGTACTTTACAAGGTTGTGATGAACTCAAGCAGGTACTTCATGGCAAACGAGAGACCGACGGACAAGGCCTGCCATGGTGGGGCAACGACACGCAGTATATTAGGATCCCGCTTTGAGGCTGCATGAAGATCCTCGCCCGAGTCTGGGTCGAAAGCCAGCCCTGCCTAATCCCGATTCATCCTCTTAACCCCCTGACTAATCAGTAGCATCGCCCTAATGGTCGTGATGGCCCCGTGAGGCTCCTTAGGTAGCCCTCCAATGTTCCCACCCCTCAACCCTGTTGTGGCAGCACTGGGACGCTTTTTGTGCTTCAAATTGCGTTATTTTGGATGATCGAGTTTTGGAAATAGTCTCGATCAGTGGCACAAGAAATTTGGAATTCTTCAAGTAATTCGTTTATAGGTCAAGGGTTGGCGCTCTTCGGGGTGCAATGGCAACTTTTCTCAGAATGGGAACGAACTTATCCCAACTACAAGAAATCAAGTTGACGCGCTCTTTGACAAATCTTTCCAAGCAGACGGTACCTCCGTAAGTGCCGCGATGTCGCCAACCGCACCTCAGCCTATCAAGGTGGACAGTCTCGTATGAGTCCCTGCATTTACTCGGTGCAACCTGCGCGTCCGTCGCACCCCGTATCACTCAAGTTCCACAACCAAGTCCGCGTTATCAGCTCCGTGCACGGCATCATTCTTGCAATGCTCTGATTCTTCAATCCTTTTCGTCACTGTGGGCTGTGTTCTTTCCGGGAAACACACCCTCACGCTTCGTATAACCAAAAAAAAACCCCCCTCTGAACTCGTTGCTCACGTATGCCTAGACGCCTCATATCGTTGTTCCACCAGCGTACTCATTTTCCTCACGTTTTTCTTTGAGTGCGTCCTCATGACCGCTAGGAAGTATATGATGGCCATTAGAACGCTTAGCCCGGTTTGCGCCAGTCCAGAAAACCACGAAGCGCTCTGTCAAACATGTCGTTAGCCCGTGACACCTTACAAAGCTAATTCAACGAGAACTCACCTGTATATTGCAATATCGTCCAAAATTGATCTCCCGCGCAAAAGCATCTTGGATTTTCTGCGCGCCCGCGCTACAAGTCCACCCCCACAGGTCCCTGGCATGTTCACCTTCATCTTTCCCTGCCTTATATAGCGCCGCACCGGTCGCCCACACCGCCACATGGCCCACAATCACCGCGGTCGAGAACCAGCCTGCAACCGTACTGGCGCGATTCGCGTGTTGAACGCCCCGAAAGTAAGCAATGACCACGACGAGGTTGAAGGCGACCGAGACAAGGGCCAGCGTGAAATACATGTAAGTCGGCCAGGTCTTGGTCGATGCGTTCCAGGCGGTGCGCGAGACGCCATTGACGGTGATGAAGATGTCGCGGGTGGAAAAGAACTTGCGCACCGTGAGGGCGAGAGGGGCCAGGGTGGTAACGGAGAGGATGAGGCCGAGAACACGGGCAATGAGCTTGAGGACGCGAATGCGATACTTGAGTTTCTGCTCTGCTCATTAGTTTACAAAGCCTGTGACTGATGGCTTGTCTGCCTCCGTACCTCGTCTCGAAAACGCATTCGTTCTAGGATTTCGTCGTGTTGCTGCAGCGCGTCTTGCGAGTTGGTCCCATGATGCAGACTGTCGTACTTGGCTCCGCTTATTCCTGAGTTCATTGACAGCGAGTCGGACAACATCATAGGTTTGAGAGGCCGAGGAGCGCTGGGATGAGCGTCAAAATATGACGCTGCCGCCATTGCAGGAATTCACTCTCTCTAAAGTCCAGCAGAAATATGGATAAGGCAGAGGCTGAGAGAAAAAGGAGATACAAAGTCAAACGTGCGAAGAACGAGTGACAGTGTGAAAGATCACATAATTCGGTGAGCTCGTGAGGCCAGTCATCAACAGAGAGACGGGTACTTACGTGCTTACCTACAATGAAACACCGTCAGGCCACCTGGGAATAGCTATATAGGTGGAATGAGGCTCAACAAGCATCTGCCTGCAGAAGATCAGCCTGGATCTCCCATGATGGCTTTGGCCTCCAAGCGACAGCTCTTCCTTTCATGCGCCACGGAACCTTTCTATTGGCTCGAATCCCCATAAAGTGATACACCAATCCATTTCGGGCCTCCTTTAATTGCAAGCTGCTGAGTGGCGTTCACGATGGCTGCTGAGCTTGGTCCAAACGCTAGGGTCCAAAAGGTTAAAAGTGGGCGAAGCAAATCGAAAATAGAGTCAGCAGGGGTCTGTGCTACCCAGCTGTGAAACCTCTGCCCAACTCCGAAATTTCAAATATACAAGGTAAGGCGAGAGGAAAGACTCGGCACATCCCAATGAATGCAGCCAGGCAAGTTCAATTACTCCCTCATGAGCGATGAAAGACGTGAAGAACGTTCGTCGATATTTTGAAACTCCCTTAAGAACGCACTCACGTCAACCACTCATCTCTAATTCGAAACCAACTTTGCGGGAGCAAGAACGTATGGTTTCCATTTCTCGTGTGCAATAATGAAAGAAAAATGTGTGAGCCAAAGCCTGTGATCGAAGCAAAGCACTTTGAATCCCACGCAGGCCGCAGCATCCTTCGCTCCCCAACATCAGCTTGGACGCAAAAAGCTGAGAACTCTTAGCCCTGAAGGGCTAGTCTATACCTCAGAAGACTTCATCGGCTGGCTTTAGTTGTTGTTCCTGTAGCTACTCAGCTGCAGGCCGATATTTTGTGTACAAGAATATAGGCTCAATGCCATCGCGGATTAATCGGCACTTAAGAGAGGCTTGGGAAACAAACTCCCCAGGTTCTATGAGTCTCCTCCAAACAGCGAAATCCGCGGGCTGCAATGATATTTCGATCTTTCAATTTTGAGTGTTTCGAGATCTTTGCTCGCGGGATGAGATGGGACAGGAAGCCAATTAAACACTACGGTGAATAGATCCGAAAACTCACCATTTCCATACAGGATATCACACGCTCTTCCGAAATCAAGTTGACTCCCAAATGCACCTCTTTTGGCTACTCTTACTATCATCGAGCTATCATTGCCACAGACGAGTCTTGGGCACGGTCTCTGCTCCTGTCGACTTTTTCGGTAACCTGATAAGAAGCAGCCTCGAGAAAAAAGACAATAAACCCGTACCGACGAGTGGACAGCCGCTACTGCCTATTTCCTGGATGAAATCTTGTCTAGACCGTATTGAAGTTGCTCAAGCCACTTTAAGACCCTTCTCACTGACCAGCGCTTGGGATCAGTCACATTCTGCTATCAGCGCTGGAAGTACGAGTCGGCTTCTTTGTTGCTATCTGGCTGGTCACGCGACAGGTTTCGGTTGATATCTGATCCATTGGAGCTGGATTTGAACGTTTTCACCGCCGGGGCCACCGGCGACGATGGCGGTAGGAGAGAAACTGGCCAGTCCCATGAGGAAAGCAGTGAAGTGGTGCAGAGTAGGGGAAAATTTGGAATAGACAGGGTTACGTGTAAACCCTACCCTCCTTGAAATGTCCTACTCGGTTGTGGATATATGCGTGCAGCCATACGAAGCACAGATACTCTGCCTATGCATGCAAGTTCATTTCTAGAAGAGTTTGTAAGGGACAATTCGTAAAGTCTGTCCTGCTGAAGAAAGTGCCACACAACAAGTAGGCATTGGCTTCCATTACACAAGGGGTTGAGCTGATGTTTCGAGTATTCTGGTGGATAAAATCGCCATGTTTGAATTCAAGCGCTAGGGTGTCTTTCCTAGGAGATTGAAAAATAAAGATTTGTCATATTCTATCGTCGTGAGGGCCGTTAGTTCTTTGTGTTGGGTTGCCACAATTGAATGTAGCTTGAGACTGAGCACAGTGCTCCAAAAGACTTCAGTGTTACTCTGAATCCGAACACTGCTGACAACCCGCGTTTCCCAAAGGACGGTCCACAGAGGAAACTTGTGCCCTGTTTAATATTGATTGAATATTTGAGAGGTGCCTCTGTACACAATGAAAGGGCTATTACTCAGCACCTTGTAACCAGTGACGAGGTCTCCAAAGCCCTGTTCGATATATCCGCCCGTTTCACCAAGAGATGCATAGAAAAATATAAAACGAGAGGATTAGATCATCTGTAACACACAACCAGACGCAACGCCGAAACCAAGAAAGCCAAGTCGCTCAAAACAAAATACAAAGGTTGAACCAGTCACCCAATCTCAAATGACGTGCCTTCCGGCTTCGAGTAACCCAAAGGGCGAACACATCCCGTGCGTAGATCGTCGCCTCTTCTCGCAGAGTCGCTCTGATGTTTGGTCTTTATATGCCTATTCACATTTGACTTTCGTGGCGAAGAGTATCCGCAATGCGGACGTATCGCTTTCTTGATGCTCCTTCCGCCGAGCTGGTGTCGCTCCTTTTGGTGCCTGATACGGTCTTTGTCGTGGCTGAAGGACTGTTCACATCCATCGATGGCGCAGCTCAACCTTTCATACTTTTTCGAATGCAACTGGTAAGGTTGTCAATAATATAGTTTTGATATGCTGTGTAGATGCTTTATGCTTACGTGAGCTGACGTTGCGAAGAAAAGGCTCGGTCGCAACGCGAACAGGTGAACAGTGAACACGGCTGTATCGAAAGCACTCCAGAGCGTGGAGTGGCTGCGGGTATCGGCAACGGAGCGTCAGAAGTATCATCTTGAGCGGACTCAGAGGTAGAAATGGACATCTGCTTTGAAGACGTGAGGCGTGACGAGACTGAAGATGCGAGTTATGGGTTGTGAGAGGTACCAAAAGGAGAAATGTTGTCTCGAGTCAAATTGTAGCTAGAAAGGGGTAATTCACTTGGAAAATCAAAGTCTAGAAAAAAGGGGTTCACATCAGGACACAAGGCACACATTAACGAGTCTATCTCATCGTCTCTAGCAGGTTCCAGTTCCGGAAAGCTGTTGTTGATTTCCTCAATTGCGAAAAGCGATGGTTCTGCAGATCCTCCAAGATCTCCATAGATAGTATTATCTTCAGAGACTTCCATGGAAACAAGGTTATCTGAACGAGGAGAAGAACCACACAACCCAGAGCTGTACAGTGGAGAACCTTGACAAGCCTCCGGAGCAAGTTCTCTTGCCATGGTGGTATGATACGCTCAAGCTCGCCCCAAGGGGGGCCCGCATCTTAGTATCCACGATATCCACGATAGACTGCGCTTCCTTATTGGGAATTTGTGGGGCTTCTCTATAATGGATGATCACGTTGGTCGTTACCGGGTATGAAGCAGGCGCGAAGGCTTCAGTGTCCTCGCAGGACCGTCAATTGGGTATTGTCAAGGTATCCTGACCACAGGCAGTCAGTACAGAGTCATCTTTTTTGGGAGAGAAATAGGAGGAATTACGAGTGTAACTCCTGTTGCCAAATCCGAGGCCACAAGTAGCGAGCTGGGTGCTGCACTGGCTTCGATGGGCAGGTATGATTCTCAGAAAGCTAGTCGAAGTGAACAAGAGTCTCCAAAAGGGGGGCGAGAGAAAGTTCTTTGCGGGTACTGATCCGTAGCGTTACTCTGAAGAACTTGGAGTCGGAGGAATGGGAAGCATCTTAAGTACACAGCCAGGTACTCACTTGATGTGCAATACCAGGTCCAAAGTTCTGTACTGTTTGGATTGGAGGGCTCTTTACGCCCAGAATGATGCTCTTTGATTGGAGGGCTCGTAAGTCTTGATTCTGCACACTCTGATTAGAGGGCTCTTTCTCCAATCCGCAAGTCAACCTATAATCCCGCTTCGAGATTCCGTGGTGCTCAGTGATCTACAAGGTGCTCAGTTTAACTACGTGTATCCCATCTAATCAAGCTCAAACACCTGCGACTGATACCTGTGCTTTGTGCTTGGTATTTTGAGTTTCTTCGGGAAGCGATAGCCTATAGTACGGCCGTATTAGTGGGTCTAGGGATTTCATCTGTCTATCGAATTGTTCTTGTTTGACGTTTAGCATTGATGCGGAGAGGCTCGGCACTACCTCAGAATGGCAAGGGAATTGATGAGCAAGAAGATATCATTGTTCACCCACCATCCGTGCTGGGTGAATGATGGCGACACATGCTTTAAGGCTTGCAGTCCTCACTGATGATCGCAGGATAATGGCGAAAATATCATGTGGCTCCACCGATTTCGTATAAAATTTCGAGCAACTCTTGACATATCAGTAAAGTGCTGTGACCCTTGAACTTTGAGCCCACCAATTATAAACGTCCCGTCCGTCGTTAATGAGGTACCTTCGTTGAGGCGCCCAATCCTAGCACTAGTCATCAGTACAAAGCTGTCTCCCCTGTAGTCGCTCATGCCAAGGATACCTCCTATATCTAGGCCGGTAGATACTCGACAGACAGTTTGCAGGTAGGTTTGATCATCCCTTCTCATTCGTAACCCGTCTCAATCATGGCGGAGAGTGAACTCAAAAGCAAAGTTCCGCAAAGTTCTAAGCCCGAGCAGAGCTCCTCTAAAGGCTCTAATACACCACGAGGATACTGCGACATGTACGATTCTACTGCCGCGTGCAATACGCATGCCTCAACGTCGACGGATCTCCTTCAAGGCATGGGAGTACAGATGCCGGGCCGATCGTGTTCCTACGCAGGAGGTAAGACTCGCTCATGAGTTATCTTGCACTCAAAAGTACGGCAGGTATTGAAAGACTTTACATAGAAACAGCTCCATCACGACGAGACGGTAGCGATCCGGGAGCATATGCCTCCACCACTAACACCAGGAGATCAAGCCAGGCGCAAGCATCAGGTAT
The DNA here is from genome assembly GCA_021030935.1 of Astrothelium subdiscretum. Classification (NCBI taxonomy): domain Eukaryota; kingdom Fungi; phylum Ascomycota; class Dothideomycetes; order Trypetheliales; family Trypetheliaceae; genus Astrothelium; species Astrothelium subdiscretum. Next base: position 100,644 of record JAGFMW010000081.1, on the reverse strand, counting down.
TCGTGGAGTGCATCCTTGGAATGTAGCTGGAACGTTTTACTCTGCTGATGGCACTGTCCTACAGCTTTCCGGGAGACAGTACTTCTGGGAGACCTCGAGGACATGTGAAACCAAAAAAGGCGTGGAACGAGCCAGTGCTGACTCCACCGCCGCTTCTAGCGCGGCCGAAGAAGTCAATGCCCAAGAAGAGAAGCAAGGTAAATGATTGTTTGATTTGATGGCTTGTACCGATTGGAGACAGAAAGCCCATCCGGCTTCAGATTCGTAGATGCAGTAATAAAGCATAGAAAGATGGTGTTCTGTTTGTTTCGTACTTTGTCATTAGATGATAGAAAGTAAATCCACGGCGGCCTCGCGGCATCCTGTCAAAGTAAGAACATGGTGATCTGTAATTCTGGCAACGGTCCTGATATAATCCACTTTCGGGGAGACTGCAGGAACTCCAGTTCGACATGTTCATTTTGCTGTCGTTATTATCTGATCGTAAATCCGCCATCAACCTTCAAATCAGCTCCATTAATCATGCCATTGCCGTCCTGACACAAAAACACAACCGCCTCTGCAATCTCATGCGGCAGCGCGAACCGCCCAGTAGGAATCTCACTTAGGTGCTTATTCCGCTTCTCGTCGTCCGCCCACGCTTTCTTCCCCAGCACCGTCAAAGCCACCGTCGGAGACACGGTGTTGGCAGTGATACCCCAAGGCCCCCATTCGGACGCCATGCATCGCGTAAGACCCATCAGTCCCGCTTTTGAAGCGCAGTAGGCGCCGTGGTTGGGAAGAGCGACGTGCGCTGCCTGGCTACTGATTGACACGATACGACCGGGCGGCGGTGGCGTAGGCGCATGTTTCGAGCGCTGCCAGCGGGTCTGGTGCTCGCGGTAGAGGCGAGCGAAGGCCTGAGAAAGGAAAAGCGGGCCGAGTAGATTGCTGTGGAGATTTTGGAGCGCGTCTGTGGCCGTAGTATCCTCCAGGGGAGCGGTCGACACGTATCCCGCGGCATTAATGAGGATACCCGGGAACGCTGTAGCATCCTCTGCCGCTTGAGTGGTGCTGAGGTTCTTCGCCAGATTTGAAAAGGTGGAAGAGACGGAGTCGTAGGACGTAATGTCGCATTCGTGGGTGGTAATGTCGTTGTTCTCCGGATCGCCATAGGTTTGGCTAAGGACTTCAGATGTACGAGATGATTCGAAGGGCGCATAAAGCAGGGCTAATTTCGCTCCTCGGGACCGGAGAAGCTTGCCTGTTGCGCTGCCCAGGCCGCCTGGTAAACATTTTCAGCAGTTGCCCTCTCAAGGTACCACCAGAGCGCCAATGTACGAACCTAAACCTCCTGCGACTATAGCCAGTCGCCCCGAGAGAGCCATTGCAAAGTGTGTATGCGAATTCCAAAATGCGAAAGTTGTGATTTACGGTGAAGATCGATTCATTATTCGCCACGCCGTGGCAATTACTCTCCGTCTTTGAAACCGGCAAGTCTTTTCGTTCAATTACCAGTAGCGATTGTAGGGAACAGAAACTTGACCAAACTATTGTACCCTCCTCTCTTTTCTCCAATGTCAACTTCCAACACTGAATTTAATTCTCTAATCTCAACGGATCGGCGCCTTCTTGGTTCATGTGAGTTATGAAAAGGGAAACAGTTTGTTCAGACGATAAGAGCGGCCAAGATTTTATCTAGGTTGGCGTTGCTCTTACGGTTGACAGGCTCAAGGCTTGAATTTTCTTCGACAGGAATCGTTGTGCTCCCAAAACCCCCGCAGGATCTCATTTCCCCGCATGAGGTCACAGCATCTTAGACATTTTAACCCCTGCCTGAATTTAGCAAGACCCACATGCTCAATACTTATTGGGATCTTTTTCATACAGTAGCCAACTGCTTAGGATGCTCTTAGAACACGCCATGTCCAGGGTTTCTGAATTTCCAGACTGACACAAAACAATGGACTAGTATTCATGACTATTGCTTGATTCGTTACTGACACCGTCGTTATTGTCAGTAGTATGCTTGCTCAAAAGTTGTTTGTGATGGTTTCCGTCTATCACCCTCTGGTTTTTCGGAAATAATGGTCTTCCACATATGAAGAGATACCAGACTTTACCTATTCACCAGCCTGCCCGCCGGGCCGACATTCGGAGTTCTGAATGCGAGCGCCAATGAACAAGCATCAAATCTAGTTTTAGCTCCTCAAGGTCTTCCAGCATCTGTAGTTCCGAACCGTGACGATAGGTTCTCCTACCCAAGGCGAGTCGAGCCGACACTGCACCTCACTCGAGGTTCGTACATCAACCAGTGGCTTCCGCCTCCGTTCTGTGATAAACTCCAGGATCAGTCGGAACAAGGCCTCGAAGTCTACCTGTAGCATCTCATCCTTTTCCTCCACTTGCCACACTCCGTCTCGCCCGACGCTAGTCACCATATTTGAGAACGGCTCTTCGTGCTGCTCATGCTCATGCGGCTCTCCTGACCGAAACGGCCGCCACATGCTTTCCGAGGTATTGAAGTAATCGTACACGACCGTCGCGTGGAGCTGGCCGGCGCGCGAGAAATCCACGGTCACGAGGTAATCGCACCGATCTGAGAAGGATTTCATCGAGACCGCAACCTTGCGCAGGTGGGCCACATTGGCGGCGCCGATGTTTCGGAGCCAGGGCTGGTACATGTAAGCACCGGGCTCGATTCCATACAGGGAAGATTTGCCAAGGCCGGCACTGATGCGCCAGGCTTTATGCTCGGCAGTCCAGGCTGGGCCCTCGGGGACATCAAGCTTGAAGCAGTTTTTTCCGTAGAATATAGGGAGTGATTCGTTCCTGATTTGGCGGCAAACGAAAGTCAAGCGGGGCTGTGAGCAGCTTTCGCCTTCGTGCACATAAGTGGAGTCATCCGGGCTGCGGACGATGACGAGTGAGTATATTTCCAGACGTAGTTCTAAGGGTAGCTTGAAAAAGCTCGACTTTCCTGGGTTTGAGGCTAAAGATATCCGAAAGAATGTGCCAAAGAAAGCTGCTTTAAGAGCAGTGAAGTTTAAGTTGGTCAGACTCGATAAACCAAAACAAGACATGTTGAATAGTGAAATCTAATGGAAAATCGAGATAAGTGTCCTTTCCACAGAAGGGAAAAGCACAGTTTAAAGTGAGAACAGAAGAGCAAGTTTTAGGCACCAGTCAGGAGGCTTAGAGGACGAGCACCGACATATCACTGAATGAATTGGGAGATTACATCGTAAGACGGTCTAATTGTTTGACCTTTCTACGCATATTGTTTAGGTAGGAGAACATCCCCAGTACTCCCTCATGAGCCGTCCCACAGGTAGGGTAGGTTTGGGTTTGGGTAAGCCATGTAAATTCTGGAAGTTGATTGGTTGGTCGAGTCAAGTCCGAGACCGCAGACCTCTCGTTTCGCACCAGCGCGGGTGCAATTGTCGCAGTAATTCCACGATATCCTCAGTACAAGACAAGACCTCGACTCAGGCACTTCTCCAGGGATGGAAGCTGATTCATGGAAGGTTCAAGCCCGAAGAATGCATGTGACTATGAGGTTGCATAGCAAAGCAAAGCTATCAAGGGATAGAGCACAAGGCAGGAAAGCGTTGTATAACTGCCAATGGGTAAGTAAACCCAATATGTTGTTATCCTATCTATGTCTGACCTAAATGCGACAGCACAATGAGCCTCGCCAAATCATCTCATCCGTCCAAGTCGTTACGGGAGCGGTCATTACATTAGAAGAGGCTTGCTGAAGTAGGGACAAAGTAAATGTAAAGATGACGACGCCAACATCTTTTTGAGACAAGCAATCCGAGCAAAGAAGCAGGAAGAAAAAGCAACAAAATGGATGATATGTGCAAGTCATTGTACGAAGTCATGAGACACTGCGGGAAATATCATTGACGTGATGGTCGTTGCGAAGATATCCACCAAAGGGTCTCGTCAAAATAGCATGGTAATTGGGATTGCGAGTATGACGAAGAAGCGAGCGGCGGCGGTGCGCTTGTGGCTATCACCGGTGAAAGGAACCGGATAGGCAGTGCCGGTATAGTTGCTGATTGGCCCACCAGGATTAATGGTCGTTATGCCTCCGACAAGCGATGATGAGCCCCCAGTACCATAGCCTCCAGGTCCGGCTGTGGTGGCACCAGGGCCGTCAGGTATGCCATCGATAGACGAGGATGGTGGTGTGCCGTAGCCTCCTGGTGACGTGGACGTGGGAGTCGAATCCGGAGGTGAAAGAATAGACGGCTGCCTCGTCGCCGAGACGGTAACTGGTGAGACCAATGTTGAGGTGCCATTCACAATTGTGGCCGTGGAAGTAATGTCTCCACTCGACAAGCTGGAAGCATCAGCGCTTGTTGCTGGGATTGAACTGTCTCCATAGCCCGTTGCAGGTGTTGGCGATGCAGCGGCGTCAGAAGTGGTTGTATTTTGATATGGCGGAGCAGCATCTGGACTTGAAGAGGTCGGGCTGATTGAATCACTCGATCCGGTTCTCGTGCCATTGAAGGTGGAAGGAGCCGCGGTCACACTGTCACTCGTCGTGGTACTCCAAGCAATCGGCGGCACTGGAGTTGCTGCTGTTGACGAAATGAAGAGGGTAGACGTCTGAGACCGAGTGATTGTCGATAGAACATGTGTCGTGCTGTTGGCATCGGTGGACAGTGAAGACGTCGATGGCAGTGGCGCACTCCTTGAGAACGATGGTAGACCTGGTGCTGTGGGAGGAGAGCTGGAGCTAGCACTGTCATCCGTGCTTGGCGTTGCTGACGGAAAAGGAGTACTTGATCCTGTGCCAGTCGATGTGAACGTGACTTGACTTGTATAGGACGTGGTCAGGGTCAAAGGACAGAGGGTCGTCGAGACAGCAACTGTGGAAGTGATCACTTGTGTGGAGCTCGTCGGACAATCCGAAACCCATGATGGACAGCTGGTGACGGTGACTTCATGCGTAGTATAGACAACGGATTGCGAGACTGCAGGCTGATACTCGACGACTGAGAGGGTCGAAGTCACCGTGCTGGGGTCAGGGTCAGGTGGGTCGGCGAGACCAGATGAATTGGAGATGGCTGAGGAGAATAAGCATGATCGTTAGCCAAGGCCATTGAGAATGATAACCAGATAAGAGCTGAGAGAGTCACTACCTTGGCGCGGCTGTATCAAGAGTGCCGATGATGCCTGGACAAGTGGAGTGGCAAGAGCAACCATGGTCAACGCCTTCATTATCGTGACCATTCTTGATGCTTCGACTGGTGGCAGAAGTGGAGAGTTTGGGAAGACTTCTGAAGACAATGACTTGGAAAATGTCTGGCTTGGCAAACGAGTTTGAAATTCGAGCTTGTCAAACAAGAGTCGAAGAAGTGTCTTGTGGAAACGAACAGACGAAGAAAAGTACGATGGAAAAGAAGAAGAGAAGAATGAGACCGGGGCTGATATACCTGCACGAGCGACTACCCAGTGGTGCTCGCGCTGCGTCAATGTTGAGGGTTGCAGCTGCCCACGCACCTTCCTCATGACAGCGTGTGAGTTGGCCTCAAGAAGCAACTGCTTGACCGATATCTCCCGTATAGGTTGGCAGGAGCCAGCAATCGGCTAATCATGGCGAACCTTGATTGCCCGGAGGTCTTTTGAAGGCGTATACGTAGACACGTTCATGCATAGCAATAGTACTCGTTGCCCTTGTACTGCTATGAGGTGAGTACTTCTCCAATTGCGAAGTCAAATTTCACTTTTGCGTCTGGCGTACGATTGAACAGTTATATTTCTAAACGGACCTAGTTGTCCAGACAACCCCACCTGCATCCAATTCACGGTTAGTCGAGATGGAAGCTTCTGCGCTTCCACGTCGTTGGGACAGGTACCATCGGACTGGTGCGTTTTTCAGACTCGTGCACACTCATCGCCGTTGCTACTACATGTGGCGCACCTTAGCAAGAGCGAGGTGCATCCAATGAAGACACCGCGGAAACGGGGTCAAAGTGCAGCTCCCAGGCAAGTGCAAGGCTTGCGAGTGAATACTTGGATCGATGAAGTGAAGCCGCAGTCCTGGATTTGCTCCACTATGGTAAGACAGCTTTTCATTCTTGTAACAATTCTGCGGGCATTGGGTTAGTGAGTAAACGGTGCCGCTTTGCTTGGTCAACGGAAGATTGGTTGGTGCCCATGCGGTTCCAGCAGCCCTGGAGATGTTCTTACGGTAGAGATACCCGCTGGTTTGATATCCAAAGTGAAGTGTTGGGGGTTGCCCAGCGAGCGTCACTTCGCTTAGCGTGCCAGGTTTGTGGCGCTCTCGCGGTTGCTCTGTTTGCATGGTATAAATTCACTTCAGACCTCGCCTGCACGCCTTCTTTCTCCTCCACCCGTTCATCCAGGCTACTCTGCAGTCTATTCGCTCGGCAGTTCAAACTTCTATCTCTACAGCCCAATATCACTGCAGACTTCCTTATCTCTGTAAGTATCATGAACATCATCATCTTCTTGTCTCTACCTTGCATTCACCAATCGTCCGACGTTGTAGCTGCCCAAAATGGCGGCCACGCTGTTGTGGAGTGCCCCAAGCGATTTACGTTGGTCGATGGTGTTCGCGAAAGGACATTTGCAATTTTGTTGGCATTGAGCTATTTTTCTCTCCGAAGAATTATCATCCTTCAACCCATCATCCGCTTCGTAAACGATATGCAAGATTGCTAACACAATACAGAACCAAAATCACTACCCAACCCAAGCGGCTTTCACCAAGCAGAGCCGAAATGCATTCCATCACCAAAGTACTCACTGCGGCTCTCGCCCTGGCTGCGGAGCTCCCCAGCAAGGCAAATGCTCTAGAAGCTCGCGGAGGAGAATGGAACTCTGGTAGACTCCACAAGCTTCCTTGACTTCGGGCAGACCCTCAACTAATCCTTCTCAGTCTCTATCATGACCGTGACAGTCACCACAGAAACGATCCCCGCGTGGTGCACTGCGTCTGGCGGTGTTCCTGCTCATTCTCCTACTGCGAGTGCGCCTTCGACTGTTCCAGGTCCAGCATCGACCACCGTCATTCCTGTCTGGAGTGGTACTTACAGCGCTGGACCATCCACTACCATCAATAGTCTGTCGGCCAGCCCTTCGATTGAGACCATTCCCGCAAGCAAGCCAACTGGATCGTCCCCAGCCGCTGGAACAACTTCTGCATCTACTCCAACGACTCCGTGTTCGACTGTTGCCTCCAGCACTGGACCATCGAGCGCTGTCAACAGTTCCACGCTCACTACTTCGGCTGCAAAAACCTCTGCAGGCTCAACAACTGGTTCGGCTTCCTCCATCTCTGCTTCCCAGGCCGCGTCAAGCTCTGTCACTCCTGGGAACTCTGCCTCGATGAAACAGGCCATGTCGGGTCTTGCGCTCGCCGGTTTCCTTGTCAATGCTGTCTTCGCGATGGCATAAAACACTTTTCGCCGAAAATCAACGAACACTGCACTGGCTCGGCGCATGCTGTTCTCTCATTCCGGAATTCTGTGTCGAAGCGTCAGCGGTAATGAAGGGGAAAGGGGATGTGCTGATGGCTGGACTGGATAAGTTGCAACGACTGCGCGTTGACCGGGGGGTTTTCACTTTCAGATGCGATTGATAATGCGGCTTTGAAGGATAAGTAGCTAGATGATATAGCTCCACTGCAATCACTTTTAATTTTTCACGCAGTATTTCTCTGTTCATCGCCACGTGAAAACAATCTTGTTGGCCTAAAGCCTCGCATGAAGAAGGAGTACTTTGTGATTGAAGCTTCCTTACTCTTGCTACGGACGATATTCTGAAATATCTCAGGTACTTCTACTGGGATACTCCCTACCCTATTTTAACAGATTTAGATGAAGCTATTGTTGAGACGAATCTCAAGCCTATTTATGATTGTCATCGTAATTATCAAACTGGAGACGGGAAGGACCCAAATCTTTTTTTTGCCAGCCGTGGGTACACCCATGATCCCATTCCGTTTTTTGGCTATGCACTGGACCGGCTATGCACTAGAATGCTGATAAACATACAAGCGATATTCTAAGATGTGTCAAATACTTTATTGGTGTACTCTCTAATCTATTTTGACAAATTTAGATATAAACTGTTATTGAGACATATTTTGAGCTTATTCTTATAATCGTTGAACTAGAAATGGGGAAGACCCCAACTCTTGCCTGGGTAGTCTACACTGATTCCTTTTTTCGGCTGCGCACTAGAATGCCGATGAGCACCAATGAACGTACAAGCGATATTCTGAAATGCATCAGACATTTTCTTGGGGTGCTCCCTACTCTGTTTTTTCAGATGTAGATATAAGCCGTTATCGAGACATATCAAAGCCTATTTAAGGTGTCATTGTGCTTGTTAAACTGGGGACGGGGAGAACCCAAATTGTTCATTGCCAACCGTGGGCATAATGGGAGCACACAATCGAAAAATGGAATGATTGTATTTGAAGGCATCGTCCGCTTGAAACGCCGCGCGATGCAAACCCAAATGCTATCCAAGAATATTTCGAACATATAAGTACAGATCTACAAGTCTCCTAGAGAGTGATTCCGGTTCATAACTCCTCAACTTCCTCCCTTGCGGCGCACAAGGGACAGCCGTCTTTGATCGCCCTTCGAATAACATGAGCATGAGCGACTTTTGCGCCAACATTGCGTGAGGAGGTGCCCTCTTCATCGGCCTGAAACCTCGCTTGGAGATCCTCAGCCGCTCGCACGTTCTCCTTATTCCCTTCGCTCGAATCAAGAATACATGATAAATGGTACACATGCCCACATGCGAACCCAACCAACGTGTCCCTGGTCTGCTCCACCGTGAAGGGTTCTCGACACCGGATGCAGTGACCCGGCTTCGCAGGTTCCTCTCCTTTCCCGTCTTCTTCGCCTCCCTCACCACTCTCCGTTTCGTCATTCTTCGGGGCATCTTCCTCAACCCGCACGGGCCACGGATCCGAATCAGCCTCCCTCTCCACTTCAAACTTCACCCCTCTCGCCCTTCCCTCCCTCAACCTCCCCATCACCTCCGCGACCTCGCTCCTCAGCACTCGGGCCACCCCCATCGAAATCTCGGCCTGGATCTCAAACCCCCTCAAATACCTCCCCAGCGCCTCCTTCAACCCCTCAATCTCCAACCCATTCGGGATCCTCCTCACCAACTCCCCCTCCCGGCCCCTCTCCGCCAAACTCGTCCCCACCTCCTCCAGCATCCCCCTTACAAACCCCGGCCTCTCCATCCCGCTCTCGAGCAACTCATCCCAGAGCTCAGGATCCTGCGCGCCTTCCTCTCGCACAAACGCGATCGCGGCCTTCACGTCGCGCAGCCGCGTGACGATCGTGTGCAGCGCGGTGCGCGTCTGCCCTGTCTTGGCCAGCAGGAACACGAGTTCGGGGATGAAGCCGCGGGTCTCGCAGAGCTGGGTCGCGGCGCTGAAGTCGTAGCCCTGCGCGTGGCGGAGCAGGGCCATAAGTAGATCGCGGTCGTAGTCGGCGAAGAGCTGGACGGCGAGGTCGCCGAAGGAGCTGGAGACGAGCTGGCGCCCTTCTGAGGCGAGTTGGTCGCGGCGCTGGGTTTTGGTGATGCGGGGTCGGGACGAGGGGTGCTGGCGGGGTTTGTTGGTGGTGTTGGTGGGGAGTTCGCTGGATTCGAGGGATTCAGTGCCTTCGCCGCGCCAGAGGGCGCGGAGGTAGAAGTAGAGAAAAGGTCGGAGGGTGGGGCCGGCGTGTTCGAGTTGGGAGACGACGGTCTGGGGTTTGACGACGCCGTGGTGGGCTTCGTCGACGAGAAGCTTGACGGCTTCTTTGGATTGGGCTTCGAGCTCGTCCAGGGGAGTATGGTCGAGTTGGGATTTGGAAATGCGGAGGAGAACGATGCCGGGGATATCGTCGGCGACGGCGTCGAGCAGGTGGAGGTCGGAGATGAGGCGCATAGCCTCGTCAGCGTCTTGAAGTTTGATACAACAACGAAGAGCGTCTTTAGGCCGTCCATCCGCCAGATAGAGCTTCTGAAGTGCCTCCATGAGGATTCTCCAGTCACGGCCTTGGATGCCATCCTCGATAGTGTCTTCACTGACGTCTCCACTTTGAAGCTTAGCTTCAATGGCAGAGGTCACGCTACTGATATTAAAAAGCTCGGGGTCCCATTCTTCGAGGAGTTCTTGAAGTCGCAAACGATCTTGAGCAATGTAGTGTCCAAGCACGACTTCGTACACAATGCTAGGCAGCGGCGGTTTCAAGGTTGTCGTGGGAATATGTGGCGTGATCTCATCAAATCTGCCTGCTTCGGCAAAAGTCCACACCCAGTGCTCCCACCTTGTGGATGTTCCAAGGACCTTGCCAGCTACACGTCCAGCATCCTGCCAATGACGCTCAGAGACAAGTTGTTGAAGCCATAAATCGCCAATACGTCTCTTCTCTTTCTCTACTGTTGAATAGTGAGCTTTGCTGGCCGAGAGTGTGCTCTGTGAGGCAGCATCATCAGCAAAGAAGTCTGCCAAACTCTGCTGCGGCTTTACTGGGGTGCTCGGCGCCGAATCCGACGCGCGATCACTCGCGTTGCTCGCTGAAGAAGTGAGTGCCTCGGGATGCTTGTCAAGTAGCTCCCAAGCTTCCTTGTACTGTTGGTGCTCAAGAAACCACTCCAATCGATCACCTTCATCTCTTTTAACGGCAACAACGCAATCGTAAGGGCTGTGTAGGAAGATTTTAAGACCGGGTGTCGCAATGGTAGGATGGACATCCGCCTTTCTTCGGACAGTAGCCTCTCGTGCTACGCTGCTTGCCGATGCGACGGGCGAGCCTTTGTCGTTTTCAACAGAACTGCCGGTCTGAGATCTGATACTTGCCCCAGACGACAAGATCCGGGAAGCATTGCGTCCTGCGTCCCAAAGGCCACCACTGAGGGCCTCGAAGGTGCCCTTTTGCACGGGTGCCGTGGTCGGAGGACGAGGCACGAAAAGGGTGGATAGGTGGTAATCGCCAGTAGACAGCGTCTCAAAGCGGCTTACAGATAGAGTATCTTCATCCACGACGTCTTTCGTATGAACATCAATAAGGCGAACTTCAGGAGGGATGCCAGTCTGGCGATGCTGGCGACCGCGTCGTGGTGTATCGTGCTGGGCTGAGGGTAAAGGCTTAGAATCATCGTCGTGAGTGCGATAAGCAAGAATAACCAGAAGAGATGGGGTATATAACGATAAACCAGAGACAATGCAATCATCGAAACGTAACCTGATACCGTCAGTATGAACACCGTGGCAGGACCGTGGGATGCCGATACATACTTATGAACAATGCTGGCGGTTCCAGCAGATTTTTCGCCTGCATCTTTTCCAATGCCAGCGCCCCCCAACTGTACATGAATCACCCAAGCAGTATCTCCCCAGCCGACTACGAGCTTTTCGAGCCTTTTCTTTCTGGCCGGTGAGGCAGTCGCTCGGCCCTTTTCTTTTGATTCGCTTCGCTCAATACCATTGTGGAACGCGCTCGAAGACGCTCGCTCGTCATCGTCTACTTCCAGATGATTTTCGTCGAACCACTGAGCACGAGCCTTCCATACACTAGCCATCTCTTCCCAAGTTGTTCGATTTGGTCGATCGATATGCGCAATTCGCTTCCAGGCAAACTCGGAATCTGCACTGTCAAGCTTGTAATGGGACCTCATGATTTTGATGCCCTGCTCATTCACCCATGCAACATATTTGCCAGACAGCGACCATTCGATGGTGCGGATGCTTCCCTCACCAGCGTGCAGAACAGTATCTTTGCCCGAATTCGATCCGATTCCAATCGAGCCCAGCCACCCTGATGCCGCAGCCGCAGCACTGTTGGTGTTTGCGTCCGCACTGACACCTACTCTTCCACCTACCGTTACGATGAGGTTGCCTGCCAGACCCCCGCTAAGATATGTCCTATCATTTTTGAAATCTGGCGAAAGCGCTATGGCTTGAACGGGGCGTGCAAAATTGCGCAAAGTAACGTCTTTGGTGTCGACGAGCGAGGAGACACAGACTTTGCCGTCAATCGAGGCTGTGCCTATGTGAATAGCGTTGGAAGGTGTATTGGGGATAGCTGCTTGTCTTGATGATTTGCTTGGGGAAATTGTAGAAGGAGAAGAGGTCGGTGCAACTCGCGAAGGACTACCAACATCTGCAATATTCCTTTGGGCGACGTCGGCTCTTCCAGAGGTGGAAGAAGGCACTGAAGGTGATATGGATATAGCTGTAATAGAGGCAGAGTGGGCGTGATACGTTCGGAGGGTCTGCAAAGATGGCAGCGAGAAGACATGCTAATAATAGTGAGCTTTTTCCCTCTCTCTCGCAGTTGGAGAGCCTACGATGTTGCCATTATGGGTGCCAATAACCTGATATGGCCCACATTTAGCTGGTCTCCCTCGATACAAGCAGTAGCTCCGAGATCATACCATCTTGTCTCCCGACACCAAGAACGAACTTGTCGCGTCCCCATTTCGGTATACCGTACCCAGACTCCCTGTCAAGCGATTGTATTTGAGCTTGGGCTCATCCTCTTCGTCCTCCTCGTCTTCGTCTTCGTCTTCCTCGATGCCTAGGCCTGTCTCTGGCTTCTCCGGCGTGCTTTCTTGCTTTCTGGGATTCTTTCTCGCAGTCGCGTTGCGATCTCCGTCGTCGTCATCGACAACCGCACCCATGCTGAGCGCATGAGCTGCGGTAAATGAAGCTGGACAGCGATCGGGTTGTAGCTGTGGTTGCGAGCATGAAGTCTGTCTAGCGGCGTTGGCCGACGTCACTTCCTTTTAAGCAATCTCGTCTTCATCCTTCAAAATTGTCAACGACGCTCCTCCGCACAAAATTCGATTGACCGTTGGGGCCCATGCAGGTGTTCAACCGAGTTCGAATCTATGGAGCTGCCTACCTAAAATCCTCCTCGCGAGCTGCGGGGACTTCGCGACACCTTCGACAGTCATCGCACCTCACCACCCCTAGCGTCCACCATCTACAAGATCGCAGAGCGTCACCCAGGACATTTTTTAGCACTGTATCTCAGAGATGGCTACCAAATACCGGCGACGCACCAAAACCCTTGAAGGAGCAGTCCACATTCTCATCAGAGCAAGGAGAAGATGACCCGAAACCGTCAAATAAAGGTCGGTCTGGAGGCCGGAAGACTTCTCTGCGCAGAGTAGCCGTAGAAGCACAGAGATCGAGGGATAAACTTGTTCTTGGAACCAAAGGGTTGCGCTTTGTCAATCCTGACGTGGATACGAAAGTATGCTTTTACCTCCGGAATATTGCCTAAGAAGTCCAGCTAACGAGTTAATGTCTCGTAGTCGGTCACGGCATACTGCGCGGCGGAGCAGTACAACATTTTCACGGTTGTGGATTATCTGAAGCGAGGGCATTTCAAAATCGATCCCTTCGAAACGAGCCTATTTCCTCAGGTCGTCCACATTCAAACATTGGGAGAGGGATTTCTCACATATGCCACTCAGCAAGCACCTTCTCAGAATGAAACCTTGGGCGATGTATTCATCTTCCCATCTGGGACCATGGTCACATGGAACGTGCCAATCAAAACAGCGCAGTACCTACTGGAACTAATCGAACCGGCGGCGAAAGAGCCCCATCGAGCTTCCATGGAGACAGAAGACTTGGACTTCATCGAGGACCTTTCCCAAAGACAAAGTCGTATCATAGGAGATACCATCATCTTGGGGACAAAAATCGATGCCGTCGAGGATTTCGCTGGCTCTGCAAGGCAGGGAGACGCCGCAGAAGAAGTCCAAGCCGTCACAGAAGATCAACGTCCGACCATCGACATGGTGCTTGCGAAGATCGCTTTCTCTTCCGGCTTTGCTCGCTCCACCAAACTCGCCGTGCTCGAGAGCCGCCTCGACAGCTTCGTTGAATCGACTCGGCAGATACCGGATTTGCTTTCCACCATGACGCGCTTCCGCCGGCCAAAGCGTTTCTCCAGGCAATTCGTGTTGCAGAAGACGGGCGAGCTGCTCAGCCTTCGTGCACAGCTCAACTTATATTCCGAACTCACCGATTCCTTGCCTGACCTATTCTGGGACAGCCGGCATGAATTGGGCCTGGAGGGTTACTACGACATGGTTGGGAGATCCTTGGATGTTGGACAAAGGATCAAAGTGCTAAATGAGAGGATGGACTACGCACAAGAGATTACCACGGTCCTTCGTGAAACTTTGAATGAAAAGCATGGGGAGTTTCTCGAATGGTTGGTCATAGGTCTCATTTTGATCGAGGTTCTTTTCGAGCTGCCTAGATTTCTGAGCGATAGATGGCCGCGCAATTCTGAGAGTACTGATGATCTGTTGAGGCAATACCTTGAGCGGGAGCTGAGTAAAAATAATTAAAAATACCCCAAGACACCATTTACTCCTTCTGTCTGCAAATCTAATGTCGTCAAGCGAAGGTGATTCTCGTCACAGTATCTTCGATTCAAGCTCTATAGCCGAGCTTCATTTCGGCGGCTCTTTCTCAGCTCAGCCAACTGATGGACCTGGTGCGCAGCTGCAACCAAATCTCCAATTTTGTCCATCATCATAATCTCTTTTTCCATTCTCCCATCTTTAATTAGTCTTGCTCTAGTCCTTGAAACCAGCCACTTGACCCCTTCATCTGGTAATTTTCGCTTTACTTCCATATTCAGATTTACTATTACCAACGCCATTGGCATTGAAAACGAAAGGACTTCGCGTCTGCAACCTCTTCTCGACGCTCTTCTCTCATCCGTCGCTTTTTCTTTTCCGCGGCAACACAACCTGCGTGCCCCCCGACTCCCTCCTCACCGAGAATCGTTTCAAGTTGTTCCTCTCACTAAACGCTTTTCCAGCGATACGCGGACATTTGAAAGACTTCTCTCGTGTGCGGCTGTTACTGTGTATACGAAGACTGCTCGGCCTTGAGAATGCTTTGTCGCATATTTAACAAACGTAGCGATCCTTGGGTTGCCGAAAAGAGGCCCACCTGAATGCGCTTACACAATGACGATGCCGCCATGGCTTCCCAGCTGTGGACAGGCTGTCTTGTACATGGACTGCCGGCTGGTATAGGGGGAAATTTTCGGCTTGGGGGCTCGCGTAGCGATATTTGTCTTCCGCCTCGCTACCATTGAGACGTTTTTCGTTGCTTGGCATTTCCGCATACAATGCATTCAGGATCATTTTCACCGCGCAATGTGACGAAGCGACGGATGAGGCGGACTACACCGCCCTAGGCTTTGCTCGATCGAAGAATCGAAGTCTTCATCACAACTTCCGTTTGTGGGGTTCCAGTGAGCTCGCGCATCAACGACACTTTGGTCAGCATTGCTTTGATCCATTGTCGATACGCTACCAAGCGGCGTAGCCTCGACTTCATGCTTGAGTGGATTCTTGCCTCGGCCAGCGTCCATGTCTCCAGCAACTGAAGACTGTAGTCTATGGTTGATAGCTTCACTAGGATCAGCCTGTTGTACTACGCGTAAAACACAATCGTCAAGGTGCTCGTAGAACTCCTGCGCATTTTCGAAGCGCACTGAACACGTCGAACAGGTGCCTACGGTACCATGCGTTCCATGGCCAGTCTTCCCTTTGCCTGAGGACGATTGGCGGCTGTTCGGCGGCGTCTGCTTCACACCATGTACGGATGTAAGATGTCGTTTAAATACATCTGCGCGATTGAAGCTCTTTTCAGTAGCAGAGCCAGCCCCAGGACAGAAATCACACACCATCGTGCCTTTAAAATGGGTAAGGGTGTGCCGATTTTTGTCGTATTTCCTCGCGAAACCCTTCTCGTGGTACTCGCAGGTTGGGATTGGGCATTTCTCTGGCCGCTCGGTTTGGTGGATGAGCATATGTGCCTTGAGGTCCTTGAATATGCGACCACATTCGGGTATGGGGCAAAGACCACCGAGCGAATCCTCTGATCCCTCGCTCCCAGCTGTGCTGAGTGAGCCGGGGGAGTGGATAGAAGCCGAAGACAGTCTTCGCGAGCCCGGATATTGGGGATATGGCTGATATTTGATAGTTCGTAGATATGGTGATTGAGAACCTGGTTTAAATTGGCGCGATCCTGGTTTCAAACGGCCGAGACTGCCGGAAGACGCATCGGATAATGGTGGAGACGGGAAGCCACTTTGAGGATATGGGCTCCCTGAGAAATGGTGCGGCTTGTAAGGCTGAATCAAGGATGGATCTATTGTATATTTAGTGAACAATCGACACACGCTTGCAAGATCAACGGCTTCAGGAATGGACAATTGCAGAATGCAGCACAGAAATACTTACATGAAGACTCAAGAGGAGGTATGAAGTTTCCACTGCTCTGATAGAAGAACGGACTGAAGGAAGTTTGAGCAGCCCGAGGTGGCGGTGAATGATGAGAAGTGCCCTTGAGGTCGGAGCTTGCGCGAGGTTCTCGAAGGGCCTTGACTTCCGGGGGGAAATTTGAAAACTTGTTAGAATCAGACGGAAGTTCATTAGAAAGAGATTGGTCGAGTTGAATTTTAGTCGTGGAGTAGCGTTCTGGATCAAATTTGTCATGGTCGGCGAAGTCTGAGGCCACGTCCATCGTTTGGTCGTGAATACCCCAAGAGTGCATTGATGGTGAGCCTGCAACCGAAGGAGACGTGCTAGGTACCGAAAGTCCAGAATTGGTCGTCCAAGTAAGACTCGGCGGCCGTGAAATAGCCAACACATTTGGCAATTCCAGGACCGGAGGAGGCTCTAGGTCTAGCTTGGACAGCGGAGGTCCCCATAGATTCGGTTCTGGTCCACTAAGACACGCCTGTATTTTCTGTAGAGCATGACGGGCTGGCATGATGTAAGCCAAGCCGTTTTTCTCGCAGCCTGCAACAACATAACCGTAGAGATCCCCGTCTTTTGCGTCAACGACCTCAGCACCACAATCGCCTTTAGCGAGAACACCGTCAAGATGAACCTTGTATATCTCATTGAAGGACCTGCCGTCGGGCACCCGCATATACAGAGGAGCCATCCCCAGTTTGCCAGATATCTGTCCGCTGGAGGAAATAAGGGTAACCACTCGAGGTTCGCTCGGTAGGTATCTCACATTTCTTGGGGCACCATCCGTAATCTTACCATCATGCCCGGTGAGCGAAGCTAAAACCACTTGACTTGTTATCGTAATTAAAGCCCAGTCCTTCTCTACCGAAGAGACGACTAGGAAACCGAGGCGCTCGAGTTTATTGGGTTCATGAAGCGGCAACGGTGATGGTCTGCTATCTTGTAGTATTGTCGCAGTCGGACTCCTTCCAAGCGCATGTCTTGTATCCTGTAAACTTATTCAGCCTTACTTCAGTTGCAAGTGACTGGAGGAACTAACAGTACCGTCTGATACACTCGCATATGAAGCGCCATCTCCTTCGTCTACTTTGGTACACTCACTCTCGTTAGAACACGATTCTTCACCCGGGCTACCATTAGGACCACTATCTCCAGATATACTGCCTCTGGAGGTGATAGCGACCTCTTCCTCAGAGTTGTAATCATCGTCTGAATCACTTGCAATCTCATAATCGCTTTCGCATTCTTGCGATTCGTCTATTTCCGATATAGAATCATTGGTATTCTTTTGGAAAACGTGGAAGACTGAGAAGTAAAACAAATCGCTCCCATGCTGGAGCAAGTTGGCGGTCGCAGATCGTATCCGCGCAGGGGATATGTTGCCGTCCTTCACGAAAATGGGCATCCCAAACGCTCGAATGGGCTGAGACGGATTGTAGAATACTTGCTTAACCTCCTGCACGGAAATGTCCATTTTGTCGCCCGTCATTTCGATCTCATTCTCTTCTGCAGGCTGTACGAGGTTGGTAACATCCGGCGGTGAGGCTTTGTTTCCCGTCTTGAATCCTGGGTGCCGTTTTAAAATGCCACTATTCTTGATAGCATTCATTGCATCTCGTCTCGGACCAGATTCTTTGCAGAAGAACATGACTATAGGAATAGCAGTCTGCTCGGTACGTCCGATCATGTAGACTTGAAAGATCAAGAATTCTGATCCGCCAACTGATCCACAGTAGCTCTCCAGTTGCTGCTTTATCTCCGGTACGAGTTCCTCAAACTCATGTCGAGCGGGCCCCTTGGCTTCCCACCAGCAGTCTCTTCCGTGTATGATTCCAATGCGATCTCCAATCGAGGCAGTTGCATGAGGATAACGCCGCGAACCATTCGCACGTACGGCTCTAAAGAGCCCGCTCATGGCCTTTGTCTTGTCGTAAAATTTAGATGAGCTGTCAGATTATTGACAGGAGGGCAAGATGAAGGCCGCAATATCCTGTACGGGTCGTTGAGCCGGCATTGACTGTAACGATTCAGTGGGGGCATTGAGCGTGTTCATACACATGAGCTGCTTGCCCGTCATACTTGTATCGCTTTACGATCGTCCCAGATTGACAATTCCAGATCAATTGTGTGGAAAAGCTCGACTTGACGGCGTCGAACGCCATCGAAATCAATGAGGTGCAAAGTTTGGCCAACATCTTAGGAAAGATTTTTACCTACAAGGCTGAAAACGCATGATTTGGCCCCTTCAACTCAGACCCGCCCTGGAAATGCATTGGGCCCCTGCAGCATGCAACCAGGGCACGACTGTGAGGGGTTGATGCAGGCGATAAATACCAGGGATGGCTATGAACCAATCGTAATAGCATAACCAATCGAGCCGTCAGCGAAGAAAGTTGAGAACTCGGGCACTGCCACAGTTAGCTTCTCCGGCCTCTGGTCAGCCTTGTATGCCCAGTAGCCCTTGACGGCGTTTCGTATGGAGATCCAAAAGGTTGTTTGCCTACACCTCCGAAGACAGAGAAAAAATGAGTGCGCCTCCGTGCTTGAGGTTGTCGCGCGAAGACATTGGATTCCATCGCGTTTCGCTTGAACTTCTCACCTATGTAGGCTTGAAACCCAAAATAATTGAGACAGTATCTCCTCGATACTACATGCCCAATACTCACATGAGGTTTCAGATTCTGCAAACTGAAATATTCAGAGCATCGCCCTTTACAGCGTTTGTGGAGTTGAGGCACCCCCCGGTGTAAATCTCAAAATTCTGGCAATAGGAGTGGTTAACCGCTAGTCTACCGCAATCTCCAGGATGACACAAAGTACTCTGGACCTGGCCATGCAGGTATCGATAGACCGACTGGACAGCCATAAATTGTCCTCCGAAACCAAACAAAACATTATCAACGAACTATGGCATCGCAATCAACCCTCTTATCCCTACCAGTATCAATTCGACTGGAATGCGTACTTCGCCTACTACTCAAGGCAATGCCAATTATTCCTATATGACCGCGGCCGGCACCTCTCCGCCAGAACTCACAAAGAGCTCATAGACACCGCGCATCATCTAGAACGACTCTGCACCAAAGATGAACTCAAACAGATCCTTCGATCCGGGCTCACGCAGCCGAGATCGGCCGAGGAAGAAGAAGACATGCTGGAAGGAACAATCAATCTAAGTGCACGAATCCTTCTCATGATGGACATTGGAATCATCAAGCACGCATTCGCGGGAAGACGAATACTCCATTGGACGAAAGGCTCGCTCAGAGAATTTGTTCATGACTATTTTCGTGATACACAAAGGCTTGGCCACGAAAACGTTAGACTAGAGAAAATCTTCACGGCGCGAACCCTTACAAAGATCGCAGGGATTGAAATCGCATGGACGGATAATTTAGCTGATCATCTGCGCTTGACGGACGACAACGAGAAGAGGGTTACAATCTTCCACCATGCTTCATTTCTGAAGTGGCAGCAAACGTAATCCCTCACCAAGTCCCTCATCATTTTCAGAAGCTGAATGTGACAGTCAAATATTCCCCGTTGGATTTGTCGAAGAGACCCTCGACACATTAGCTCTATTGTTCCCCAGTTCAGACCCTGATACCGAGCAATGGTCCAAGAAGCTCACTGGAGTCGACAGCATGGTCTTCAAGTGTGGTCGGCTGAGAGCTGAGAAGCGGCAAATCGAAAACTTCAAATTCTGGCATGACGAACTAGTAATCCTGAAGCAGGTCTTCGATCAATCTCAACCGTCAAATTTTGAGCAATTCTGGAACGATAGAAGAAACGGAGTCCAGTGGTACACCTTTTGGGTCGCTTTTCTGGTCTTTGTACTGACGCTTGTCTTTGGCATGATCCAGTGCGTAGAGGGGGCTCTACAAGTTTACAAGGCATATTATCCCTCCCATTGAGCTTCTCTGTCTATTTAGACAATTTGGACATATCTCATCACCTCCGATGTTTCTTCAAGCCTCCTTCTGCCTGCGCCTTTTCCTTCGCGTAACTTCGAGTAGGCAATGGAAAATAGCATATTGAGCTGTCCATGAGGCTAGCATTGGCTTAAATTGCTAAACCCTGTAAGTGCCGAGCAGATCCGGGATATCCTAGTGTGCGAAATAATTCCGAATCTTTTAATCGGTGACGGCTTCCAGCTCGAGCCGTCGGTACATCCACTTCGGAACGCCCCAGAAGAAAAATGCAAGAACCGACGTGTACCCAGCAGGGTATCCAAACCAGTTCTGTTCAATTTCGCAAAGTTCGCGTGACACGCTTAGCTGTTTTGTAAACGCGCGAGGAGAAGACATGAAGACTATCTCCCCCGAACATCCAACAAAGTTCAAGAAAAACCATGCAACCTCTAGATATCAAGGGGGAGCCCTGTCTGCGAAATCACAGCTGCGTGAGTGATCCCCGATCGGCCGAATACCGTCAAAGCAACAACTGTATTGAAAGCAATCGACATCGGCTTCATTTCAAGCAAGCAGCAAGCCACCACGCGACCGTAATTCTCATACGGTCGAATGGTCAATCGATACCTTAAGCTGGTCCAAAATTTCCTCGGACTGATGGCGTCCGTGGGGTTTCCAAACAGCGCTGGCCAATCGACGGGCTGACCAATGCCTGTCGGAACGAAGAATAGGGCCAGTACGGCGTTGGTACTATCTAGGTAGACGATACTTTCCCATATCCAGAAGACTGTCAAGGAAAACGAAGCACAGCTTCTCGTGCGGTAACCTCATTGAGTCGACGGAAGAGTAGCTGCTGCTCGGGTCCCACATCTCCCGGTGGAATGCTGACAAGTGTCTCACTGAAGAGCATTGACATGAGGCAGAGAGGCATGAAGTAGTCGGTTGGGAGTTTGATCGCTGGGAGGAACATGAAGGTACTGAATCGCTGAACGTCGTACTTGAAGCCTTGCGGGGACCGATCCTCGTGTTATTGTTCTTCGTGGAGTAATTGCGAATTGCCCCATAGCCTGTGGGTTGTGCTTAGTTTCCAGACCAATCCTGCAGACGCTCGAGAGATTGAGTCGGAGGCAGGCTGATATTACGATATTATTCAAGCAAATGTAGATTCTTAACTAGCCACTGTCGGCGCTACCTCGATTGCATCCCAAAATATATCTTCTTCATGATCATCATTTATTTCGTCGCCGATCTCCTCAACTCTTCCTCCGTCGAAAAGCTGCAGAAATGCCGCCTTCAAGGTTGCTCTCTCTGTCGAGTCTTGCATACTCTCCAGTCGCGACTCCAAGTAATACTCTGGAGTGTTGCCACCTTTATCTCGGACGCAGATCTGTTCTGAATTCATCCTTCCACTTGCCTTGGCCATACAAATAGCGAGGGTCTCTGAGTCGGCGTGTTTTGCAATGACATGAGACAATCGCAGTCCGCTGATATGTTTGCAAGGAACAAAGTTGCCTACTAGCTCGTCCAAAACGGTTGGGATAGCGAGAAGCATGCGCAAAACCTCATGTGCATTCCATATGATAGCGAAGCGCAGAGGCGTATCACCCCCGGCGTTTCCAATGCTGAGGTCGGGATTGTGCCGAAGCATGATGGCAACGGCTTCGTTGTGACGAGCAAGCGCGGCATTGCACATTGCAGTCTCGCCACTATTATCTTGTGCATTGATAGCGACGCCGGCGTTCACGAGAGCTTCGACAACGGCGGGCTTCCCATCGAGACGGCAGATCCAATGCAGAGCTGTGCGACCAGACTTATCTGCGGCATTCAGATCGGCACCATTGGCCAACAGAGTTGCAATGACCGCTGGATTCTTTGCGTATTGAAGTGGAGTTCGACCTTCATGATCGGCGATGTTTGGCTTTGCGCCAAATGAGAGCAGCGACTTTAATGACTCGTCATCGCCACGTGCAGCTGCCCACGAGACGCAAGTCCGGCCCGAAGCATCCCGAATGTCGATGTCTGCCGTTGATGCCTCGAGCTCGGATCGTACCTTGCGTCCAGGCAATAAGCCAAGGGTCGTCTTGTGTAGCACAGAAAAGTCTCGGGTCTCAAGATACTCGTCATTGGAGAAGAGACTCTCAACCTTGAGGTACTCCGCAACAGTAAGATTGCCAGAAAGGAAATGCTCCCATGCCATTACGGTTGGATTGCCGCCCAAGTCGTCGGTTTGAGATGTTGTGGCGCCAAAGTCGAGGAGCAATTGACACAAATCAAAGTATCGTCGCTCCGCTGCGTACTGTTGATGTTTATTTTAGCTTCGAATCACCGGTGGGGATTCGAGAGATTCATACGTGCAGAGGTGAGCCACCGAGGCCATTGACGTCCCATGGAGAGGCTATGCCTTTCACTATCATGTCTTTGATGGCGACAAGATTGCCGTTGATGGCATAGCCCCAGAGTGGACTTTCCCAACCCACCGTGCGGGGCAGCTTCACATTGATCTCAGGCCCATACGATGGTCGGCATTGGATAGAGAAGGCGAAATATTGGTTCGATAACCAAGATGGGGGCCGATAAGTAACCTTCAGCGAGGGATGAGGACGACGTCGGCAAGCATGCTGATTGCATTCGACCTTTCCTGTCGAAATACCCTGTGATGCTAGGGAAAGACTTCCTATTATCCGGTTCGCGCTCACGGCGGTCTTCACCGATAGTTTTGCATGACACTTGCAGGAACACCACGTGTCGCAATGGTCTTCTTGCGTTTGCTTCCGGATCGAAGTAGAAGCTGAAGACTCTGAATATTGCGTTTGTTCCTCTTGTTCGACTGCCAGTTTATTTTGAAGCCGTCTTGACATAATCAATTGATGGGACACTGGAGCTTGGGCGTCGAATTTTGTCACCGAAATGGTCTTCTCCACGGAGAGCTGAAGTCTGGTCTCGGACGTAGCTGGTTCTGTGTATTGCGGTGGTGGTGACCGAGGGTTGGAAATGGAGCTCGACCTTGATGAATTGGGGAGTTGTGGTGGTATCGGTGATGAGGTATCTATATGTTGTGGACTCGTAGTGGCGATCTGCTCAGTCGCATTTTGAGAAACGCTATTGGTCACCTGTATGCGATCGACCTTACGACTGTATCCAATAGTCAGTCTGGATCTGTGGCTGAGCTTGATGTCTTTGTGGCTGTATTCACGCAAACCCCGCAGGCTAATGCACAGGAGAAAAAACGCGCTCACTGTGTAAATGAAGCCAGGCCAATAAGGAGGTTGACTTTAAGGTCGTTCAGCTCCGCCTGTATCTTCTTCGCTTTGCTTCGGGTTTTAAACCAATGCCAATTCTCGGTGTTCAGAGATGAACGCTTGGACGGAGAGGGTTTGCGTTGCTCCGGTATGAGACTGGAAAGGAGCTCAAGCTTGGATTCGATCTTTTGCACATTTCGGGCAACGAGCTCTTTGGCTTCTTGGTGCTCCTCGGAAGGTGGACTGTCGCTCTGGTCCTCTTGAACGTGTGGGCCCGCGGGTTGATTTCCGGCGCGGGAGACGCGATCAGCGACGGGAGCGACCGCAGCTTGGACTTGGACAATGATCGACTGTAGATCCGCAATTTCTTCTGCAAGTTCTTGTACCTCTTCCGGCGCATTGTGCATAGCACGTAGCTTTCGAGCGCATTTTTGAGCTTGTCGAATCGCTCCAACGAACGTCAAGACACCACAAGCAATTGATAGCGGATCCATGACTGCAATGACGGGCTGCAGTGGCGAAATGTGTCCATGGCTGCCATTAAGAAGGCAAAGGGCCCTTTCATTCTAGGCTTGGGTTCCATCACGGGCGAGGCGAAGTATACTGACTCTCGGGAGCAAGGGGCGCGTATGCTATAAGAACATTGGTCAGGTATCGTGTGGCTGCATGCTCAATAACGAATGCGCGTGCTAAAGGGTCCACGCTGTTCCAGATGCAGTTCATGTGGCATCACAATCAGGCAGTAATAAGACTAGTGGAAAAGGTCGCCGTAAGCTGGTACCAAAGCGCACCTTTCAGCTACGCCAAATGAGAGCCTTGCGGCTAACGTAACTCCGACGGAAGGATATTTCCTGGCATTAACCGTGCCAAGTTGACACGACTACGGAGAAGAAACACCTTACGGGGAAGAAACAACACCCTAGGGAACAGAAAAAAGGCCGCCAGCGTAGTTCTAGCCGGCTTGCCGGATCCCTTCAATGTTATTTCAGACTACTTACGCAAAATCTTGCGCCAACTCGCTGCTGCTTTCTGAGGTCGGCTATCCGCCTCGGAGCGGTCAGACTCTTGAAGGCGATGGTGACTCCCTCTTGGCCAAATTCTTTTTTCGCGAAACTTTAGCTAGCGTGATCTGGTCTGCAGCAACAAAAATCGTGTGATTGAACACGGGCTTGACCAAATGCAGCAAAGTCAAATCTTGGCAAGACCATCGTTGAAACATGGAGAGCAAAGAGCTGGTCAAAGCAATCCGATTCTGTATAATATCCTTGGTACATCATATATTCCTACCTCTCTATCCGGCCCTAAAGTCACCAATCAATTGCCGGACTGGAGTACGCACATCAAGCTTCCGGCTTTAAAGCAAATATCTTGTATGACCCTAAGATAGTGAGCATCAAATCGAATGCATTGACCTGTGTATGTACTGACCTGCCCATTCGTTCAGATCGATATTGATGAGGCTTTCTGAAAATGGTGGTGTCTCTTTCTGGCCTTCGTCGACAGTAGGTGCACAGCCGCGCTGCCTGCTCGAGCAACACTTTCCACTGCCAAGCGCTCTCACATCATCTTCCTTCAAACTCGATTGTTCTGTTTGGGATACACCACAGGCCAGACTGCCTACTCCTCCAGCTTCTGCTGCGGTGCTGTAGACATTGAGGTCACTCTCAGTGTCAATGATCAATATTTCTGCACTCGTCAGATATCGTTTACTTTACTTCAAAGGACATTTACCATCGAAGCCGGCTTGGCGCAAATACTTTTCGTAAGCCCCCACGGTACTTGCTCCAGCAATGCATCCAACGTACAATGCGACGTTTTGCTTTAACGTTGGAGACAATGGTTTCCGAGCAAGTATATCTGAGATAGCGACCCGGCCACCAGGTTCTAGAAGACGGAACATTTCATCGAAAACATGGTGTTTGTCGTCCTCTGGAACGAGATTTATAACACAGTTTGAGATAATACAGTTCGCAATGTCTGACCCGAGAGGTATCGTAGTAATCGGACCCTCGACGAAATCGACATTCTTAATTGCTCTCTCAAGCTTCGATTTGTTTGCACGCTGAAGCATATCCTGGGTCCGATCAGCGAAGGTCAGATAATTGATGATGTGCTATACTTTGTTCATGTCAACGCCAATTGCTCGCCCAGCCGCCCCCACTTGCTTCGCCGCTAGGAACACGTCAAAGCCTGCTCCACTACCTAGGTCTATGACAGTCTCGCCCTTGAATGGCATTAGCAATTATGTGAAGGCTAGAATAGGTCCTCATACTTCGCGAAGACTTGCAATCGCCAGTGGATTCCCGCAGCTCACGCCCAGATTAGTCTCAGTTGAAGTTCCGTCGAGTTGCTGCTCGGAGTAACCGAAAGCTTTAGCAATAGCACGGCTGCTGGTTGAATTTCGATCCGCATTGCACACTACAGAACTGTAGTGTTCTTGAACTCGATGATAGATCTGTTGGGTTTGCATTTCCGCACGAGAATAGGCGCGACAAAGTAATCACCAACTTGCTATCTTCGTTTTGTTTTACATCTGTTCTCAAACCCAGCCGATATTGCATCTGATGAGTCTATCAACGGTACGGTATCGGAAGGGTAGCGACCTATTCTATTCCATGTCGCCAAGGTACTCGCTACCTAGGTAGTCTAGCGTTTCGCTGGCAGTGTAAAATACGTCACGGCGGTCACTGACATGGGCTGCGCCGCGAACCCCGCAATGGGGAGGAGAATAACTGAACATCTTTCCAGCCAACTAAATATTGCTATTGAGATTGATTTCCAATCTGACTGTGACAACTGGCTTGATGGCCAAAATTTTATGGAGACATCACCAATTAGTTTTCGCCATTTTTCTATCACCAGCATGCCCGCTTTGGATATGTACCACTTATACGAGGGTTCTACCAGCTGAGGACCTTATCCTCGGCATCAACTCAAAGAAATAGCAACATGAGAAGAAACAGATAGTGGAGCTCGCTCAAATGATGACGGGCGGCAGAAGAAAACTGACTTGGGTATCGAAAAACTTCAGGCTTCTGTCTTTTGAGGCAGGGTCCGGTTTCTTTCAGGAGAAAGGGGATATGAAGACAGAGCTATAGACCAAATCCCAAACGCCATGCGCGGTGTAGAAATACGAAGATACAGAAGAAACAGAGCCCGAGATGGCAGTGCGAGAATCAGTATACCTTAGGAAGTACGGAACGCTCCTTGCGTTAGGTCTCATCCGAAGCCCGATTTGACGCCGATTGTAAGAAGGCGGCAGATCCGGTCCCGTAGCCCGCGTGGGACGGTCCGAGATGCATGCCACTTCTTCTAGTGAACGCCGTAGTTTTGGCACATATCTTGCTCGTTGAGCAGCGTTTAGTCTATCGCAGCGAATCCCAAATAAATGAATCGGCGTCATTATCGGAGCTAAGGATGAATAATAATGGCTTGGATAGGCGGATTGAGGAACTGGAGGGCTGTTTAGATGTGGTTGCGGGGCTCAGTTGATGTTTTGAAGGATTCTATTTTCGAAAAATCCAGGTGGCCTCTACCATTCGGTCACACCGAATGACCACCTGTGTAGTTCGTGCCATGCCCCTTTGATACTTTTTGATACTGATACAAGGCTTCGGTATAAAATTTCAATGATCTCAACGTGCAAATATCAAAGCTACCTTCCGTCTAGTCGAAGCCACGGTGCTAGAGTTCTGAGTCACAGAACTTGCGCCTGTTTTATATTTGTTAAGCTTCGCTTTATTCAAGGGTTGGATATGAAAGCCATGACTTTTGCTTTCCTCTTTCTGCTGACCTTTGTCGCTGGTTTTCCTCAATCCCAGCCTTCTATAAAAAAACGTCAACTTATTCCGGGTATCAATAGCCTTCATGTAATGGAGTAAGTTTTTGTAAAAGATATGAGAACTTCACAAAAATTTTCATTTTAACACAATTTAGGGATTACATAAGAAATCCCAACCAAGCGAAATATAAGTACTCAAGGCCCGAGTTTTCAGAGTTAAGCTTCTATGTTACACCCGACCTCTTCCGCTCTGTTACGCCTGAGCGTAAATACCCGGCCTCTTTTTGCAACCCCAACGAGGATATGAATAAGTTATATAGCACTATTACAGGAACGATATCATTTGATTCATCTGAAGAGTCCTTTGAGCGAAGGGTCGAATGGACATTTTGGAAGCTTGGAATTGGCAGGATTATGGGAAACTACCCGGACAGGTCCTGGGTATTTTGTGAGGAACATGAAATGTGCTTTGATGGTATCCTACAGAATAAAGACACCATGCCTCCACTAGCCTTTTGCGTTGCTAGACCTGCTCTGGTGACCCTCGCCAGTCACATTCTATCGAAATGGAATACTACCTCTCTCAATCAGACCAGGCAGGGACATCTGCCTACTAGTGACCTTTGGGAGCAGTTAGGCCATCATTGGCATCATATAACATGGATGGACCGAGACCCTTTTCGGACCAACAGCTCATCTGGATGGTATATATCCGAATCTCCCAACAGTTCATCCACTTCATCCGGCAACTCATTATTCGGCTCAAAGGTGCTGGGGAAGTTGGACATGAAAAATTAGATCCGTGGCTGGGAGAAAAAGTGGCCATACAAACTATTGTTAATACAGAAGCCTCTTCTTAATTTTCTTATCGTTTTAGCTGATATCAGTCTTGCCTATCACATATAGACAATGAAAGCTACTGGAGGTTGGTGGATGTCAAATCTTTCCTAAAAACAATATTTGTAACGGAGTGGGGAATTGACACTTTGTGTATGATAAAGGTGGGGATCGTAGGTGCGGTTCGGGAAATGGCGTTGTTGATGTATGACAAGGGAACATTGAGGATAATAGCAAGATTATTAATAAGCCTTGGTACTGGATGCAATGCGTTTATTGTATTCTTCGAGTCATTAAATGTCAAGAACTATACGGACAGCAGACTCGCAGAAGAAGAAAAGGCTATAATAGAAGTAATCACTATGCTGGAGAATTTACCGTCCAAGGAAATCTGCTCTGGTTCTCCGTCGGGACTAAAACTGTCCGAAATCTTTACCCACCGCTGCCACCAGCGCTTATCCAATAAAATCAGTGATAGTGTAAAATAATAAATTTCAAAACGGATATATCAAATTTATGAGGCATCTCAAGGGGCGAAATACGAAGCAATAAAGTAATAGCTGAGAAAATTGGATTTATTTAATAGGCGGTTGTGGTCGTGGTGGGTAAGGATTGCGGACAGTTTCACCGTTTGAACCTACCTAGTCCCTACGAAGAGTCTGGTTAGGGTATTGCAGGGAAGTACCAGACACCGGGGAGAATGACGTGGTCGAGAGACTATATATAAAGTTAACCACCTACCTACCTAAAGTACCCAGGTACATTCCTTTTCTGCAAGCTAACCGCAATGACCTTTACAATCTGACTGATTCCAACTTTATGTACAACATCCACTGTACCGACTGCTGTAACTAAGATCACAGTGTCTATATTCGCCTCAGAAATCTCCGTCTTCATTACGGCAGATCATAATCTCCGCAAGATATTGGCTTCTCCGCCCGAGAGGTGGTAAACATGGCGCAACACAGTCAACCGAGCAATTACACGCAGGGTCACTCTAACTGCACCGTCGCAAATCACCAACTACGCACGGCCGAGTCAGATGCCGCTTTCCTTCTGCCACATATCAAGAAGACAGACCGCATTCTCGATGTAGGCTGCGGGCCAGGCACCATCACCACCGGCTTGGCCAAGTACGCTAGCGAAGGCTCGACGGTCGGCATCGACATCTCGACAGCCGTCTTGCAGAAAGCGACGGCGTTGGCCGCCGAGGCCAACGTCCCCAGTCAGGGCTCAGGCTCCGTTGTCTTCGAAGAGGGCAACATCCTGGAGCGCCTCCCCTATCCCGATGATACGTTCGACATCGTTTACTCCAGTCAGGTCTTCGGACATCTGCCGCCGCCAGACATGCCGCTCCGGGCGCTGGCCGAGATCCGACGGCTCCTCAAGCCGGGAGGCATTGTGGCCACGCGCGACGGGTTGGAACAGCACTTCTACCCGCGGAGCTTGAATCTCGACCGGCTCTGGGGGGGAAATCTCAGTCGAGCAATCCACAAGGGAGAACCCGACGCAGACCCCACGGGGACGAGAATGCCGACCTTGTTCCGCCAGGCGGGCTTTGATGCTGACAGTGGCAAGGTCCGCATCGGCGCCGCGGTTACGGTGCACTCGGGGCTGGAAACCCGGAAATGGTTGGCCTGGCGCGCCACCGGCCAGCTGAAGCAGGGAGACCCTTTCCGCCAGAGCTGGCTAGATGCCGGCATCACTGAAGACGAGATCCGGCAGACGCTAGCTGCCGTAGAGAAGTGGGCCGAGACGGAGGATGCCTGGTTTGCGTCGCTGCAGTGTGAGATGCTCGCCTGGAAGTAAGTGACTGGGCAGGCCCCAGCATGCGAAAGTAAAAGAGGGAGGGAAGGGGAAGCGGAAAGGGCAAGGCCGGATCACCCAATTACCAATTTCTTCTCCATCTCGAGAACAATAGCCATGGTTGCTGTATTAAGAGAGAAACATGACTTGCCTCTGAAGAGAAAACAAAAGCTGTTCCAGTAAAGAATGAGGACTTCTTCCTCTAGAAATGAAACATCTATCGCAGGTAAGACAATTGGAAGACAACGCAACGGGCGGGAATCGCATTCCTATCGGGCGAGCATATGTCAATTCTTAATGTAAGCATTCTGGGAAGATTGCGTGAACTTAACAGACTAGTGGAGGGGGCACCAAACTCTCCAAACCCAGAAAATGAATCCGCAACTACCTATGTAGTACCTCGAAGTCTTTCATTGTCAAAGGAATATAGCTCACTCTGAGAGCCATCGTTGGTGGCTTAAAAGCCAACAGTGCAAGAGCATCCGTGAGCTGGGGTTGGACTCAACAAAACCAAAGAACTTGCGATGCTTCCAAAGGAGATAGGTACTAGGAGAATGTACATTGTGGCCGTGCAACCTAAGTTGATTTGTTGACCTCGAAAGCAGAAAAGCCGTCATTTTCTGCCATGTGCAGATTTGACATGAGATAGAGATGAAGGAAATTGGGCCCGGCAACGCGGAAGTTGAGTCGGGTCGTCGTGTATGCAACGTTTTGAATCCTCAGCCCTCGAGAAAGAGAAGGATACAAGATGGCCCTTTCAAAAGAAGGAGTTGAACAAGCAAGAGAAGACTGCAAAGTCCGCTTGAAGAGTTTACGTGGGATTGTCCGGCTAACGTGTGCTATGTCAAATCATGTGGGGCAAAATCTTCGTCTTGGTTCGTAGGTTTTGTCCACATCTTTGTCGGCCCACTTTTTATTCTCGTAACACACCTTTTTACTCGGCCACCTTCGTGAAGCGACGACTCAGATATTGATGCAGTTCCTCGGCCCTCGTTTTTGCGATATCCTAACCTTCTGAATATGGCTAGGGAGCCTTGCAGCATGAAATACATCCACGGCGAACCGTACGACGCCAATATGTTGGCGGTTGATGCTATCCATAGTATCTACTACGAACAATACGGCTCAAGAACTGGTCTGCCGGGTTAGTCGCATTATCTCTTTAAACTAATTGAGATTTTGCAATTATTTACTTGTACGTGCCATTATGGCAGGCCCGTATTCTCCAGATATCCCGCTAATCCATAGAGCAGTGATATTTCTTCACGGTGGACCTGGTGGGCAGACAAGCCGCAACAATACCCAATTCTTCAACCCAGAGGCATACCGTGTGGTTCTATTCGACCAGCGTGGAGCCGGGAGATCCCGCCCCAAAGCCGAGATCTTGGAAAATACCTCACACCACCTCGTTGCAGACATTGAGAAGCTTCGCGAGCAACTTGGAATTCAACAGTGGCACATGGTATTCGGCGGATCATGGGGCACCACACTGGGCTTATTGTATGCCCAGACCCATCCAGGAAAAACAAAGTCTCTTGTGCTGCGGGGCGTCTTCACCGCGCGCAAACGCGAGCTTGCACATTCACGAGAAGGCATAGATACTCCAGCCAAGTTTTTTCCAGAGGCATATGAGAAGTTCATCGGGTTTCTTCCGGAGGAGGAGAGAACCGACCCCGTTGCTGCGTATTACAAAAGATTGACATCCAAAGACGAGGAACTGGCATCTGCTGCCGCAAGGGAATGGAAT
Organism: Astrothelium subdiscretum; assembly: GCA_021030935.1. NCBI lineage: Eukaryota > Fungi > Ascomycota > Dothideomycetes > Trypetheliales > Trypetheliaceae > Astrothelium > Astrothelium subdiscretum. The sequence goes on along the minus strand of JAGFMW010000081.1, from coordinate 69,042 downwards.
CGGTGGGAACTCTCACTCGGCTCGCTGAAGCATACTCCTGATACCTACACCAAGCTGGAGGACACGGAGTGGTGTCTGACGCATGCAAGAATGGAAGCACATTATTTTGCACATGATGCTTGGCTAGAGGAAGGCCAACTTTTGGCTGAGCCGAACATTGACAAGATGAAGCATCTACACGGTAAGTCGACGCAATATGGTCACGTCCTGCTTTTCAATTTCTTAACTTAGAGATAAACGACTAAGATCTTGACGCAGGTGCTATGGTTCAAGGTCGCTACGATTTGCTCACGCCACCCCGGACAGCATGGGAATTGCATAAATCGTGGCCGAAGTCCTCCCTGTATTGGATTGATGATGCCGGACATAGCGCTACGGTAGGGTTAAGCTCGGTACTATGATGACAACAGCTATCGTTGCTGACTCATGTGCAGGAGCCTGGAACCTTGTCGAAGCTCATCGAGGTTTGTGACGAGTTTGCTCACCTCGTATAGCTGGTGTCTCGCGTACGGATAAAGAAGAAGCCAAAACAATTCAAACTGGGGGCATCATAAGGGCCGATTTGCGTACACGGTTTCTCTGAGACGCTTTCTGCTCGTAACGAAGTCAAGATCTTCGATATCGATTACTCTATAACCATCCTCTATCTTAGGGATCCTCTTCGCAGCCGCTAACAGTTCTTCTGTGTCTCACATCAACTCGTGCTTCAAGCCGCACCAAATTTCTTGGTAGCAGCGCAGCTTGATCTCGTCCTAGTAAAAATGGGATCTTGAAGTCGGCGGGAACCGGGCTGATTGTTGACCAGACTCACGGGACTCCGACAGTTGAAAATGCACCCGAACGACGTCGTCTCTTGACGTAATAGGGTTTACTTAAGCCACTTCTTCGTATACTAACTCTAATCGGACCAACCGAAAGGTCTGAGAACAGCTTGCCATTTCCCGATAGAATGCTGCAGTCGATGGAGATCAAGTGTGGCCAAGTATCACCTGCTAAAGAGACACGCTGATCTCTAGTATGAGCTGATCGAGATGCGCGGGTTGGATGTCTAACCAGGCAGAAAGCGGACAGAAGGTATAGGAGGGCGGAAATTGAGAGGGGCATACAAAGCTCCACGAGGTAGGTGGTGGTGGTAGGCTCCCTTGCATTCCCGGTACCCCAATACCATCAAGCTGCGAATACCTGCAATTGACGATATCGTCCTCAATAATTAAGACACAGCTTCGATACTTCAACCAACAATAGCATCAGGTATAGACACGTACCTACCTAAATAAAGAGCGTCAGCCTCAGCGTTTGGTCTCGTCATGTGTGTAACAATGGTGTCAAGACACGTCGTACGTACGCCTTCTTTCCAACGCACTTCGGCTACTTGCAGAAAATCGCAAACTTCGTCTCGCTCACTATGCTCGAAAGGAAAATTGAGCTGGCTGTGCCTCGTCGTTCGGCGGGTTCACTTTCTGAAGATCTTCAAAAATCATTTCGTAGCTTCAAAACACGCGAGTAAAGAACACATTTTTTTACGTCGTGTAGCAAGGTATAAAAGCATTGCCATCTTCAAGGCTAAGTCTACTTTTCTCTTCAGACAAACAATCACTTCCCTTTCGTTTTAGTCCTTAAGCTTCATAATGTTTTCTGCATTCATTTTCGACTGCGCCTTGATGGCGATTCCTGCGTTTGGGGGAAGCCTGGTTGCTCCCTCGATTTCCGCTTCAATTGATTTGCCTACCCAAGTCACAACATCTCCTGCTTCGCACTCAGTCTCCGCTTCGAATGCGACCAGTTCTTTTTTCTCGTCGCCAGGGAGCAACCCATATTCCAAATCTCATCGGTATTCTCACAAGAATGCCACGCAGGACTGCTTTTCAAACGCCATAGGGGCAACGAATTTCACGGCACTAAACTCCACGTGTGGCGTCCCTCAGTCACGTTTGTGGAACAAGACCGAAATGAAGACTTCAAAGACTCACTCTCTGTTTCCTCGAGTGACTCCGCAGACTTTAGAGCCAATTCCAGTCACACACACGGCCGCTCCCCAGTCTACTTCAGGTTCTCGAGAACAGAAGCCCTATTCACCAGCAGTCGATTTCAATGGGACCCCCCACAACCCGACTGCATGGGCACCCCAGCCTACTCAAGACTATGTGTACACGTCCTCCGGGGGTCGTAGGAACTTTTCAGAACCCCATCAGTTTTTGACCTTGAATATCGACTATGGGAATCGCACTGGGGTTGATCTCGAATTGAGCGATGGAGTAGCAAATATTACCTGTCAACCTGATGAGTGGCACATACATACCAAGGATACCGCCCATTTTGACGTAGCTAAAAAGCACTGGGATCAAAACAGCGTTCTTGTTACTTCCACATTTTGCAACTCTGGTGCTAGCCGAAGGATTCTTCAAGTAAAATCCTTGTCATTTTTTGAGCCAGACACTATTGTTGCTCAGGGACAAGAGAGCCTTCTGGGTATGGGACCGCCAGCTACAAAGCTCAGCGTTAATTCGGGCTTTCATCGGCCAGATCCGGAGCAGGCATCGCAGGGAAAAATTCCAAACTACCCAGGTCCACAGCTCAAATGGAAAAGAGGCAGTAGCGTTGCCTCGCCATCAGGACAACGCGACCTTGAGTACGATCCAAATGAGGCGCCTTCGGCTGTCAGCAAGGACTGGAGCTCGTTAGCCTCCATCACTGGTCAGAACTGGCAGACGGCGACACCTAGCGCTGTAGAACGACGCGGTCTTGGATCAGAATTGCATCACCTGAAATCACATGTTGTCTCAGTCTACAGTTCGGCAACCTCACAATTAGAATCAAAAGCCACCTCTTGGGCTACAAAAAGCCACACTGCGGATGTGAGTGCCCACGTGGAATATCCAAAGACAACTCCCACCGGAGCATCGCCCTTCGGCAAGCCCGGGGAGAGCTTGCTCCCAGACGGACCCATTCACGGCTTCAATCTCTGGGATCTGGGAGTCCAGATGAAAGGGGCTATCAGTATTGGAGTCGGCTTTTCCGTTGATCTCCACGCGCTGAAGTCAGATACTGACAAGTTCTTTGAGGGTTATATCGATGTTCAGGGGGTCGACTGGGACCTCGACATTCCCCTAGGCCTGGACTTTGATCAAGCTGGAGTCGAGGCTCCCATTCCACAGTTTGAACTCCTTCCCCCGGTTGACTTATGCGCTGAACTTGGTTGCTTTTCGATCGCAAATGTCTTTCACCTCGGTTCGGATATTGAAATGTTGTCCAACATAACACTAGAAGTGGATGCTACCGGCAAAGTTGAGACCGGGGTTCGCCTGGGCTACTCGCGGGTTAATTGGCATTGGGAAAGCGGTAAGAAAAGCACAGGGGAAGCAGAGCGAAGCCATCGGGACAAATGGTTCAACCTCCGCGATGGCAAAGTAAAATTCGAAGGTGACCTTGGAATTGACCTGACACAGTTCAATGGCATCAAGCTGGAGAGGATAAAGGATGCTGATGTCAACATCTCTTTCACCAATGGAATTTCCTTTGGTGCAACGGTGTCGAAAGGCCTTGAAGGGAGTACGAAGGAGAAGACACGAAGAGATATCTCCCTTCGTGAACATCCGAGAGATATCCTGGTGCGAGAACTGCTAAGGAGAGACACGTGCACAAGCAATGGAGGAGTCGGTTTTGAGCTGCATTTGGACGAAGCCCTAATTGTGGATGCCGGTGCTGCAGTTTTTGACTACGCGCCTACTTTGTGGGGAGCACACATGCCCATTTACACGACCTGCATTTCGTAAGGCTGCTTCGATCTTTTTCCGTCTAATGCATGTTGCTAATCATTGATGTAGTGGTACTGGTCACAGTGGTCCTGCCAGGAATTTGAGTACGACGGCCTTCGCCAGCAGTCCAGGTTCGAATTCGACGATTGGGAGAACCAAGGGACCAAGTTCGAGGGCGGCCTCTCTTACTACAGAACCGACACCTACAAGTGTGAAGCCAAGCAAGATTAGTGAAAGTGGTGGAAGCAGTGAAACTGGTGACAATGGTGGGAAGAGTAGCCAGAGTGGACGACACCATCAGCTGCTCGGTAGAAGTTTCTGAATCCGGGGCACTCTAACAAGCGAAGTGCTCTTCTAGCAACCATTGACTCGGCTTTACAATCAACTCGAGCCTTTCTGCTGGCAGAAAGATACAGAGAGTAGAGCGACGTTGCATTTTGTGTTAGTGTAGCACGTGTTCTCGAAGGTTAGGTACCTACCTAGGAACGACCACAGAGGGCAAGGCAAAATATTACGATGCCACGTGGGGCGATTCCTGACTCGGAGGTAATCGAGTATCTTTGGGTTTTCGGCGTTGACGAGGATGACCGCTGCCACTGCCTAGAGGTCTGCGTCAAAATTAGCAGTAGTCATGATAGTGACCACAGTCGCGGGTGATTGAGGACAGAAATAACGTGGAGAGAAAGCTATAGTACACACTCACTTAGTTTAATATCTAGTCTTGGATTCCAGTAGTTGTTGTGCATTCATTTACTTATGGCGGCTCTCAGCATGCTCGTGAACGTGCCTTGCGCAGTCTGAACTGCTCCGACCGCTACGTAGCCAAACTCCGCATACAGACGAAATGCAGCTGGGGATGCCATCACAAAAGAAACATATCCGTGCTTATCAGCCCGCTGGCAGCCCCAATCCAAGAGTAAAGAGCCAGCACCTTGTCTTTGATAGGTAGGACTTACTGGGATCGCTCGAAGACCTGTTACACCGAACTTAGAAAGCCGTCAATCTTAAATAAAGACAGGGGATACTTACGCCAGATGTTATGGAGTTCCTGCAGTACCCTCGTCCTTTCCGCTCTCAGAATTTTTGATACTCGGAGCCAGCTCTGGGCATCCAGTGGCGCTGGAAGTTCACGGAGGCCACGTTTAGATCTATTTCGTGTTTTGTCTTTGTGTTCCTGCTTTTCTAAAGCTTGGTCCCAGGCTCCAGATGGCGAAACCGACAGGCAGACCAGTTTCTGAGCAGACTTTTCGGATTTCAAGTGTTCCAGCCTCGAGGTCCTGTTGTAAGGTTTCGGCTGCCCATAGAATCTCTTGTTCTATTTCTCCCTCTGTGGCTTGACAAGAGCGTGGAAACATGATTTTTCGCAGTGGATTACCAATCATCGCTGGAAACTCGCACTGGCGAATCAAGAAATCGGCTTCATCAATACCAACGGCAGATATCTTGAAAGGCATCTTGACAGACACCCGGAAACCGGTAATGTTGTGGCGCCACTATAATTGGACGGGCTGCTGAACCGAGGAAGCGGGCGAGCGTAGGTGTTGAACTCGCTATTTTCGGTTGTGCGGCTGATCTCATTCAGGCTTTTCTAGTGTACTCTACCGAGTAGTCGAGCGACGGGGCTGGAAGAAAGGTTCCGGATTGTTGTCGGAATGTACCTGTGGTAGTGTACTCCACTAAGTGGATATCGACTTTGACCAGGTAAAACTAAATCACAAAAATAGCAATAGATATATGAGGACAGAGTGACCTCATACAAAATCTGCTTCTGTTCTTGGACGTGAAAAACGAAGGGTTGTAGCGTGAGCAATAAGTAAGCAGCCTGAGCCGTGGCTGAGCAGGACTGGGCTCGCCCGAGTCAACATGAGCCGGCATGATTGTGCCTCATTGGACCCTGAGCTCTTCTGTTTATCCCTGATTTTATCCCTGAGCAACGTGAGCAGGTCCCAGAATTATTCGGCCCGGACAGATCCCTCGTCCCGGCAATATTTGTCGATCGCCATTGAACAACCTTGATAGAAAGCTGAGAAATAAACTCGATAGGATTCTCTGGAGAATCTAGCTATCTAGAAAATAAAGTAGCTATTTATACTTTTCGTCTCTACGACTTAGAAGTTTTTCGAATAATTGTTATTTACTATATACGGGTTAGTAATAAATAGCGCTATATCAAAGTTATAATTAAAATGAGACCAATAATATAGATTAAATAATAAGATGCGGCAAATAATTCTGTGGGTTGCGTAGTGTAGCGGTTATCACTCCGGATTCTGATTGTACAATTCATTTTCCGGCAACCGTAAGCGTATTTAACCTCGTCGAAATAGTCTCAACTAACATTCCTCTTAGCCGGTTCGATTCCGGTAGGCACCGAAAATTTTCAACGATAATTTAATTCACTAACGTGCGGCAAGGGCGCGACCTACTAATCATGTTTAATTTTTTTATTTTTTTTCCCACTCTTTTTGTTTATTCTTAAAAAAAAAAATCGGAATAGCCCTATGACAACAAGTTCTGACGGCCGGCGAAGTCGGACTCTAAAGCCTGTACGCGGCGCCGGCTACGAACCTTCTCATTGAGGAGAGCCAATTTCAGAGACGCACGGCAATATCGACAATCGAATCACCTCCTCGAGCCTCGTGCTGAAGCGCCTCAGCCGTCGACCGACCTTGATCGACCTGCCCCCCATCAAGTCCTCATCTTACAACTCCTTTGGCTTTCGAAGCTCGTTTCACCCTCTCGCAGACTCCGACTGTTCTATTCCAGTCCCTTAGAAACGAGGAAGTAGTAGTTTTAGCTGGTTATAAGGCTTTGGATCGAGGGCGAGTGGGTAGTTAGGAGGGTTTCTTTCTAGGCTTCACCTCCTAAAAAGGGCGCTTTAATGAGGCAATTGTAGCTAGTTCACATGTACTATTACAGAGTGGCTCCGCCATTCTCTACCTCGATAAAAAATCAAAACGACGTCAGACTAGACAACAAGTTCTGACGGGCATAATGTACTTATTCTTGTTGCCACTTGCTTTGTGTAGATCCCAGAATCGGGATCGCGAGCAAGATGAGCGACATGAGCAGCATGAGTCAGATGGATTTCAGCATGAGTGATTATAATTAAGTTTGAGTCAACTGTGAGCAAACGTGAGTGCAGCGCGAGTTGAGGCGGTGCAAATATGAGCCAGTTAAGCCGATATTGAGCAGGGGGTAATTTTGCTAAGTCAATGTGGCTGTATCAATGAACCGAGTTAGTAAGCGGACTCGGTCAGTTTGTCCTCAATAATAGCTCATAAAAGGTGGTCGGAAAGTTCGAGAATTTATACGTCGAAGATTTTGCTGTGCCTTAGAATATGGCCCGATTTTGATGTTCTACCCTCTTTTAGACTAAGCTAGCCTACCGGGTCCACCTCCGGATTGACCAGAATACCGACCGGCATAACTTATAAGGTACCTAATGTAGGGCTATTGGATGTAGTAGACCGCCAGTCGACGGCGGGGAGTCAGAGAAGATGCGCCATGACTGAAAAGCGGCATGGCGCACCGTCGTTACAGCGCTTTGCCTACCTAACCTAGCCCTCTCTCTCTTCAAATTCAACTAACAAAAGCTTGGACCCCTCAGACCTTCGGATCTATCGGATTTTAAATCCGAACCCTGATCTAACTCTTTTTCACTCCCCTACCTAGGTACACTCTGCTCTCTGCTCTCTGTATCAGTGAAAAATAGAAGAGAAAAAGAAGAAGAGCTAGGGAAATGGGGAAACTTATGCACGAGCCATCTAGTCTAATAAATTCGCATAGATAGAATTAAGACTACGCAATTACTCCCAAATTTTACTTGAAGAGAGGACTAGGCAGGTGTCACAGCCGAAATATGGGAGGCGTTGTAAAGCGGCACAAATTCCGATGTCGTAATGGCCCGCAAATTGTGGATATGTTCGTGATAGGACGGTCAAGGCTAAAGTCACGAAAAAAAGCAAATCTAGTCTATGGCTAGAAGCCCCGGCTTTAGAGCCAAGCACAGCTATCATGGGCTTTGAGCGATGGTAGTATGGTAATAAATGGCACTTGAGTAGGGTGCACTGAACAAGCTATCAGAGTCGGCTTCTGGATCTATCAATTTCTCTGTCAATTGCGATGTCAACACTCACTAGTGAGCTATGCCTTTGATTTAACTGCGCTCTTATGCTTGATGCCATCCCGTACACGAACTCTGACCATCAGTGACTGCTTCTGCACCATCATCATCATTGGGAAGTCATCAAACTCCACATGCATACCATCCTCTTCGGCAAAATCAAAGGCCCATAAGAGCCGAGTGACGATAAGGCGCATCTCAAGCCATGCTAAGGGTTTACCGAGACAGCTATGGAAACCAATGCTAAACGGCTTGCTAGCAGAGAGCTTATCGCCGTCGAATTCAGCAGGACGCTCACCGTGCGGCAGCCAACGCTCCGGAACAAAGGTATCTGGCTTGTGAAAGTATTTTCCGGATCGGTTGACTGCAAAAATACGGACGCCCAGTCTCGTCTGCGTAGGCTTATGTTACTGAGAGTCATTAGACATGATTTTATAACTTACTCCTTCAGGAAGAAATATGCCGGCGTACTCGTCTCCTCCCTGCGGTACCATGCGAGGCAAGCCAGAAGGTACAGGGTGACAGATGCGTAGTCCTTCATTAAGAACGGCTTCAAGGTAAACGTGGTCGCCTTTGTTGACGGCATCGATAGTAATTTCATCTTCTGACTTATACATCTCACGGATTTCACGAGTGAGACGATCGAGAACAGCTTTATTCTTTGGCATGAGAAGATGATTGAAAATACCGGTCAAAGTTGTGGCACTAGTTTCCGAGCCACCCACAATAATGAAGTTGAATGTGGATAAGATCTCTTCACGAGACATGACTTCAAAGCTGATTTGTATCAGTGAATGGAAGAGAGAAGATAGCTGCGTCATTCGAGGAGCAGCGAGTCTCCCAATCAGCAGCCCTTTCACAGAGATACTCACTTGGGGTTGTTCTTCATGAAAGGGGTTATGAAATCGGGTCGCTGCGATTTTGAGTCTAATCGGCGATTGATACGATCGTTAGCGTATTTTTGATGAAGTCTTTGCCCTTCGATGACGCTTCGAGGGATTATTTTCTCAAAGAGGAATTGCGTGGTAGGCCAATATCGAGGAGCAGCAGCAATGGTCATGGACTTAAGGTAGTTGTAAAGGGTGCGGACCCAATCATGGTATTGGCCCGTGGCAAGACAGCCAAAGGGCTCACCGAAGGCCAAGTCTCCGATCTGTTCAGGGTTCATTAGCTTGTCTCTTGGTTAACTCCAAGCTGCACACTGACCACGTCCATGGTGAAGAAGTTGAGCCAGTCGGTCAAGTTAAACAAAGCACCTTTCTCACGGTTTTCAGAAGCAATGGCTGCATGATGAAATTGATCGACGAATGTATCTGCATGACCTTCGATAAGAGTCGCTTGAGAACGCAAAGATTCATCGGTGAAGGAAATGCTCACAAGTCCACGGATGCGTGCGTGGAACTTGACGTTGCTTGTCGTGATTAGATTATCTGCCTGACCCTCAGGAGCAACAGCAAAGGCAGGGTCACGGATGGCGCGCTTATGGCCTTTCCTCCACGCATATATGTCGTTCCAAGCTTCTTCATTGGCGAAGGATATTTCATCAGGAGCCATACGAAACACAGGGCCATATTGTTCGTGGAGTTGACGCTGACGCTTGATCAAGGTGCCACGGAGTAAGTTGACGACAAAAGGTACCCGAGACGCCGCCCACAGCCTAGGACCGGGGAACCTGGCTAGAGGATGAAAATATAAATTGTACACGAAATTGTATAGTGGAAGTGCCAGCAAAGCTAACGAAGCAGCACCAATTTGCAATGCAAAACTATGCCCAAGGGCTTCAAAGAAGGCGTTGATAGCACCCATAGTGGTAGCAGAAGTGTCGAGCAAGAATGCTGCAAACGGGGCGAGCGTGTGGCATACTCCGTTCCTACGGGGCCTAGCTACCTAGGTAGGTGCCTAACTCCTTCGCCCGCCTCCTGTCGGTACGGCCCGATTAGGCGCCGGTGGCGCTACTTCCAGACCGGCGTCGACGACGGCTGACGCAGACGATCATGCGAAAATCATGCCAGCATGTGAGGCTGAACCACCTCGATAGATCCACTGTTCTCGATGCGAAAGATGCCGGAGTCCCACGCCAGCTCTCGCACATGGCTTGGACGATACCTGATCTGGCAAGTGGTCGAGGTAATTACGGGCAGTGTACTTCGCACCCTTGTCGAGGTCGTCTCTTACCCAGGAGCTGAGTACCAAACACCACCAATTATTATCTGTTCGAGCGAATAACATGAAAATTCGCACCGTCACCAGGTTCACCGCCCGTCACACCAACCTGCATGAATTTGCAAATCCCCACTGACAACCCGTCTCCGTCTCAGTCTCATGGACCACCGTAGTGCACTCTGTGCCACCGTGCTACGCAAGTGCCGTTTCCATGATCTCTCGTCGTCACGCGCCCGCCCAAGAGAACTGTTGGTGGTAGAGAGCGGCCCGAAACTATTTTTGCTTGTTTTGCCAAAAGTTACATCCTGCAAGTCGCACGTCTTGTGTTGGCCTGGTAAGGACCGAAGAGAATATGCTGCGACGATCCTTTCAACTCCAATGAAAAACGCTCGCTTCGGTTCTGATGCTACTTGCATTCTAGAGGAGGAGCAAGATCTATAAACAATAGATCCGTCCGATCCCAAAGTGTCCACACGTGACCCTCCCCGTCTCCGCCCTTTTCTTGGCACTTCAGAGCCTTTTGCGACCTAAATTTCCGGGTACTCAAGGCGCCCGCTCTGTTTTTTGATCTTCGTTTCGACCTGTCTGCTTACTAGCTTCCATCATGGCTCAGTGGATTATTCCCTCGGATAATTATGAGGGGAAAGGCATGATGGCTGTGCTAATTGTCTTCCTGATTTTTGATTTCTTCCTTGTTACCATGCGTCTCTTCGCGCGTTATCTTCAGGGAAACAAATATCTGACATCCAGTGATTGGTGCTTGTGCGCTGGCTTTGTGCGTCTCCCCTTACCTGTTAAAGGACCGCGACTTATCGTTACTCAAAGTTGTTATTCATCGGGCTCATTGTGATCATCTGGGCCTGTGAGTACAGGCAATACAACCTCAAATTTACAAGCATCATTGACCATGCATGCTAGGCTTCTCTCATGGTTATGGCCTTGACATCTCACAATACACATTGGGAGATGCACAATTGGCTTCTGTGGTATGAGCGTTTAGCAATCAACCCTTCGCTCCTCGACTGATGAGAGCGACAGCTGTTCATTGCGGTTGACATAGTGTGGAACGGGTCCACTACCTTTGTCCGTATCTCGATGCTATTACTTTATCGCCAAATTTGTGCCCCAGTACGGAGCTTCGGTTACGCATGTTTGGCTGTGGTACTATTGAACACCATCAACTTTGTTGCTATCGTTCTTGTCACTTGTCTAATTTGCTCACCCATCTCCTACATCTACGTTCGTGTCGGACCTGGACGCTGTGGAGACATCAAGGACTTCGAAACATACACCGCGGTCTCTGCCCTGGTACTGGATGCTGTAACCGTCATCATGCCGTTGCGACAACTCTGGAATCTTCAGATACGCACATCGCAGAAATTTGGAATGAGTGCCATTCTTTCTCTTGGTCTACTGTGGGTCACCAATCTTCTCATTTGGGCGCGCAAGAATGGCTAACTCAGTCAGTATTTGTACTCTCACACTCGTCCGTCTAATCGCCTCTTATATTTATTTGCCCAACGACATTACCAAGCAATCTGCTCTAGTGGTTTTCATCACTGGTCTTGAGCCGGCGATCGGCATTTTCATCGCCTGCTCAGCCTTCCTCCCGTACATTTGGAAGCGTGCGGCCAAATCCAAAGTTTTCTCTGCTCTTTCCAGCAAGAAGAGCACTACTACATCTCGACCGGTCAACGGCTCACATACTCAATACTCAAAGCAACATTTCACCAGTCTTGGTGACCCAGAGACTGCTGCTCTGAGCGCAGACCCGACAGGAGTGCATTTCAGCTCCGGTGACTCCAGTCACGGAGTCGGCGCGGTACAGCTGCAGAATACCATTTCTAGGAGCAACCAGTCATGGTTGAGTTTGATGAAAACTTCTGGGCGAGATCCACACGATATCTATGTGATGAAAGATTTTCGAGTGGATACTGAACCACTTAACTTTGATTCTCACGCTCGGCAGGGGTGAAATCTTGTCTTTGTGTTGATCTGTCGCTGCCAAGTGCCAGGATAATTTTGAAGTACAATAAAAAGGCGCTTTTTGTAAAATCTACTCATACCGAGTGTCTATATGCAAATGTAGTCATTAAATCATTGTAGGACCCCCAACGAGGCGTGGCAATCTACCAGAATTACAATGTACTTCTGCATTTTCATGTACCAAATTTCAAGGACAGGATGCACAATCTTGAATTCCTGTACCTAAGAAATCTCACTTGCGTCGCCATTCCTTCTCATTTGACGCTATTCGTAACATCGCGCGTGAGGTACATGTCCGAGAACAGCTCCCCCGATCGGAAGTACACCTTCATACATGATGCAACCCTTGCCGCCTCCTGTGTTCCTTCAGCTTTTAAATTCGCATAAAACTTCCCTGCCAAAATGTCGGCCATTGCACGTTCATGCCTCGCAACTTCGAGCAGTTTCGCCTTCATCTCCCGAATCGTCTGCCGGTAGCCTTCTTCTGTCCCACCGTCATGGACATCGATCCAAAACTCTGGAAAATTCAGACTATTCAAATTACATTCATCTGCATCCCGCCCCACGGAGCCATAATCGTTGTATAAACGACAATACGCGGCGACGTGGATATTCGTCTCGTGCGCGAGCATTCGCTGCATCACGTTCGACCAGCCATGGCAACCCTTTCGCGCCCAGCTACCCATATAGCAAGCCGCCATCGCAAGACTGACAGGCGCAGAAATGTGTCCACCACCCACCGTGTGTATCCACGTGGTAAATGCGGTGCGAGCACCTTTGGATTGGACAAGACGACTGCCCGGGTAAGGTTGAGCGGGACTGCGGCCTTGCTGCAAGGCGAGGGCGATGTTGTCTTCAGTCTGATGGACGTGGTAGAGCAAGTATTTTTTCACTTCAGATCGAAATTCGGACATGTCGATGGCGGTAGCGCGGGATAGTGGCTCCCAATTCAACACCCATGTGGCCCAGGCGCGGAGAACAGAGACTGCATGTACGACGCGCGATGGGGGGCTGGAAGTTGATTCTTCAATTTCGGAAGCTGAAGCTTTCTCATCTTCAAGAGAAGGGAGCTGAGTGACTTTGATGATGGAGAGGCGTGGATCAGGGTCCGGGTGAACTTCTTCGAGCTCAGAACGGAGCAGCGCGAACTCAGAAGCGGTAAAGTGGACGGTGTTCATTTCCATGAACTCATCGACGAGGAAGATAAACATAGACCAGAGCATGACGTCAAAAAGCCATTGAGGTGGGACGCAACGCTCGAAATAAGTGCTCTCAAAAGTGAACATGGGAGGAATGTATTCAAGATACTTATCTTTCTCCCGCGCAAGAGTGGGAGGGAAGATGTCTGTACGCATCGTTTTGAGAAGGGCAGAGTAGAAGGATGCTTCAAGAACAGAAGCTCTAATTGAGACCAACGATTCTCCTTTCATGTAGTCCACCCCAGCGAAATATTCGGAGAATTTGGAGAGCTTCATCGCCATTTTCACGTCGGCAGATTCAGCGTGATCGTCCAGAATGGGTTGATTGGCCGTAGCCCTTTTGAGTGCTGCCAAGACATACGCCATCGTGCGAGGAGTAATGTTATGGTAATTGTCCAGCTCTTTGCTAAGTTCACTTTGTCGCTCCTTGATCGCTTCTGCAATATCCGTTTTGAGCACTTGGAAGAACGAGACACCTTGACAAGCGAGTAAAGCGAGTAACTCGTATGCTTTGACTTCAGGAGAGCCATCACGCTCTCTTTTCTCCTCAACGTTCTGCCGAACAATGGTCCGGGAAGCCATTTGTACCAAGACAATTGGTGCATGTTGTAGCATCAATTTGTTTGCATATGAAGGGACCACCAGTAGCTTCTGCGAGATCCTGAGCTCAGCAGCAGCAAACGCCTGGGCGAACGACATTATCGCGTATGCTTCTGATTCCTGTCCCGGCATGTTAATTCCAAATTTTAATTAGATTTCACTCTCTTCAAATACCTGACCGTAGACTACGGAGCCTGACCACCACAGATCGCTGAGGGTTTGTAATGAGAAAAATACACTTTCAGCGCGGGGGTCGATATCGTTAGTAGCAAGAATAAGCTTTAAAATATCACACCCAAGGTCAAAAGGAGCATGCAGAACGCCATTTCTGTCAAGTATTCCTTCGGCGACATCGTAGTTGGCAATACCGGTCAACAGACCACAGTACAGTCGAGATAAATTGAGCTCAGGAGCATCTAGACTAGTCTTAGTATCGATCTCTCTCTTGAGAATCCAACTTCTATAATTTATTACCATTGGAATTTCGCACAGACGAGGATTGCAGTAACTCATCTTGCGAGACTCCAATATCTTCAATAGTAAAGCCGCTCTCAAGGAGCACACTGAGAATCTAAGTTTTGATCAGTGCGGTTCGCCTTGTGAACTATCGATACTGAATGGGACTGATCTTCCTAATTCACCTTTGAAGCAACATCCAGACTGGCAGATCCTTTCCAGAGGTTACGAGCACTGTAAAGAATCTTCGCGTCCAGAAGAGGACCATCAGTTGGCAGCATTCTGTAAGACATGATTCAAGTGCTCAACAGAGCATGTAGAGCCCAGCGAGTGATTTTTGGAGCAGTATTTGTCAAACTCCAGCCCAAGGGTCCCCATGATTGCATAAATATTCCATGCTTATTCTTTCATATTATCTAAGATTATGAAGATGTGATAGTGTACTTACAGCTCGGCTATCATTGATTTCCCTGTTCCAACATCCCTTGCCACGAAGCAGGCTGCCTCAATGCGCACACCAAGCCGCAAAGTCCGTTTCTGGGCGGCTCCCGACGCATTGCACAACCGGGATCACTGTACGTTCGGTACCTTAACCTAGTGCCAAGCCCACCTGCACGGAGTCAGACGGGAACGAATTTAGCGTAGCCGTGCACGCACGCTATCTTATTAGCGTTGATGGCAGGTAGATAAGGCTCCAGCATCTTAGCTGTAGTTCGCCGAACGTCTCAGCTTGTTTAATTCCCGTGTCACACATTCCAGTCGGTGAAGCAGCTGCGCAGATATCCAGACACCCCTCGGCGAGAACGTTACCCGATAGGCCGATGCCGATGCCCCTGTTTCTTTGTTCATGTCCACAATTTCTTTTTCTCCTCAGGTCTTGCTGCAATGCAACAGCATCACCGAACGGCGGCCAAAGTCGAAAGGTCCACTTTCCAGCCTTGTGATTCTGAACTATGATCCCTGCTTATTCTCGTCGCCCGGGAAAGGGGGCACGAATCGCCCTTGCGAGCTTCTCCATTCCACACAAACAGTGAGCGGCGCGGTTGTAGCCTCGTCCCAGCCTGCCAGGTAGAGCTACCTACCTATACCTACCATACACCCACCAAGTACTGGTGAGCTCCGAGCCAACTTATTAAACAATCAATCTATTTCGTTACACACAAAGCAACTGTGGCAATGTTTTCCAAGAAGAAGGCCGTCGACGGCGAAGTCAACGCAGCGATCGAAAAAACTGACTCTGATGGAGACGCGAAAGACGGCGCAAATCCACGTAACGAAGATGCGGTCTCCCATGAAAATTCGGATTCTCAGTATCCTAAGGGTTTCAGGCTGGTCATTATCATGAGTTCGCTCATGTTGGGAACCTTCTTGATGGCCCTGGATAGCACAATCATTTCTGTTGCAACGCCCCGCATCTCCACTGACTTTCACGCTCTTGACGATGTCGGCTGGTATGGTGCCGCGTATGGCATGACCTTGTGTGCTTTTACCCCCATTCTCTCCAGTTTCTACAAACATTTCAATCCTAAATCTGTCTACCTTATAGTAATCATCGTCTTTGAAGGTAACTTGGCTCACTTGAACCTCGCCAGAACTAGTTGACACGCTTTATAGTCGGATCCGTCGTCTGCGCCGCTGCACCAACTTCCCCTGCCTTCATCGTGGGAAGAGCAATTGCTGGCATCGGCGCTGCTGGCCTGCTCCAAGGAGCTTTTGGGATGCTCACCTATGTCTGCAACCTCAAGTTGCGTCCTCTCTTCATGGCAATTGTTGTCAGTCTCTTCGGCCTTATGTCAGGCGTCGGACCTTTGATTGGAGGAGCTTTCACTCAAAATGTGACTTGGCGGTGGTGCTTTTACATGTATGCATTCAGTCGAAAGATTACTGCTATCCTAATTAACTGATCATGTCTGCAGTAATCTCCCTATCGGTGGCGCTGTCTTTGGCCTTGTCGTTCTGTTTATGAAACTGGTAGGAGTCGATCCCGCCCCACGTGAGCTACCCTTAAAGGAAAAACTTCAAAAGCTCGATGCTCCAGGGGTCGTTCTCCTTATTGCATCTGTCGTCTGCTTGTTCCTGGCGCTTCAGCTAGGAGGTAATAAGGTCCCATGGAACAGCTCAAAACCGATTGGATTGTTTGTTGGCTTTGGACTGATCGGCATCCTCTTTGCCCTATGGCAATGGAAGGCTGGTGAGAATGCTACCATTCCCATCCGCTTCTTCAAGGATCGTACTGTCATTTGGGGCTCATTATACCTATTTTGGGACAATATGGCCAACTACATTGTGAGTAGCACGGATCGCACTGATCGGAATGAGTGCTGGTTGACTCTATTTCATAGGCAATCTACTACATGCCCTTCTTTTTCCAGGCCAGCGAGGGATCTGATCCTATTCGCAGCGGTGTGCAGTACATCTCTCTTGCAGCGCCTCTCATGGTCGGTCTCCTCGCGGGAGGGGGCATTACCACCGCAACCGGACAGTACATGCCTGTGATTCTATTTGCACAGGTTCTCGCTGCCATCGGCTCTGGCTTCCTAACAACAATTCGCATCAACACCACGACTGCTGAATGGGCAGTCTATATGGCTCTCACCGGTGCCGGACTAGGTCTTGGGGTCAACGTCCCTCACATTGCTATTCAAGCTGTGTTCGAAAATGACAACGACATCTTCGTCGCCAATGGCATCGCGAGTTTTTTTGGCCAATTGGGCGGATCCATTGGAGTTCCTGCTGGTAATGCGGTACTTATTTCCGGGCTGCGTAAACACGTTCCTCGATTTGCCCCCACAATCGATCCTCAGACCGTTATTACGACGGGTGCACTGGGTGTGCCAACGTTGACAGACTCGCCTGCTATCCTGCGTGGTTTGCGGCAGGCGTGGTCTGTGGCTGTTGCGGACGTGAACATCCTGTTAGTTTCAATCATTTGCATTTCTGTGCCTACAGCGTTAGGTATGAAGTGGCTTAATGTCAAGAAAATCTTTGAAGAACGCGAAGAGAACAAGAAGCTCGGGGCAAACAAAAACGGGCTTTTTGAGCAAAGAAATAATACGTGATCCGTGTGTTTCGGATTTCTGGTCTTTTCGTACTTGGGTCGGCGCACTCTTTGGGCAGGACTTGCCAGCAGCCGGATTGCTAAGGTACAGGATTGAATGTGACTGTCTATACTTGTTGAGCTATACTAAACCTATCCCAGCCAAGAATCTCTAGAAATCCGACTTTCGAAAGCGTCCCTGGACCTGGTTATATCCAAATATGACTCCTCTGCATCGCATAAGATCGTTTGGGCCGTCGAGTACTGTGACCGGAACAAAATGACGGCGACTGTTTCTTGCGGACGGCGTTTATTCCGTGCATCCTCAGACCAACAATGCGCCAAATTGCCCCGAATTCTTGTTTTATCGTGGATAGTAAATTATGCGCAAACCTTTGCTTTGACGCTAACCTAGGTAGCTCTTTGCATAAGAGTTCACTGGAACCCCAAGGGTAGGTGTTGCTGCAAGGCTGCTAACTTTTGACGTTCATTGGGTTCGTCTCGTTCCGTGCCGCCGTTATGTATATCATTCTACCTGTTTAGACTAGCTTTTAGCGCTTCTTTTGTTCGATACCAAACATGCGTCAGCCCGCGGTTGCGGCGTTTTTCTTATAGACACGAAATCCAAATAGTGAAGAGATCATTCCAATGGTTCATACCCATGCAAGTCTTTATATACCGGTGCCGGGACACACTTGGGCGCAATTGGCGCAAGCCGCATTTGCGAATCTGGATATCGCCTCTACCAGAAAAGATAGATGCACAGAAGCACTCTGGGGACCACTGATCACGGACAAGCGCGACAGCTTCGAGCTTTCGACACCGAGAGCGCGTTCTCATATCTTCGCCAAGACTTCGGTAAGGCACTGTAAGATGCCATCATTAGGAGGCCAGCCCCACCAGGCTACGAGGCTCAGTGCACAGAAGCAGGTCGAGTATACTACATGGACCACAATAGGCACTCCACGAGCTGGACGCACCCGCGGGAGGAGTCCATCACCAGCGGAAAGTATCAGAAGTGGTCAAAGTCGCTCTCGGTTTGGCTCGACCGCGGTAACAGAAGCTTGAAGAGAAGGCTCTTCCGCACGCAACGCGGATACTTAAGCATGTCATGTAGGCACATCCAAAGCGGCGACCGGATTGCTATGCTATGCGGCATAATATTACCCTATGATTTTCGCCGACATGCGTTAGTCCGACTAGTTGGAGAAGACAAGAAGCTGGAAACCATAGATCAAGCCTCGAACGTCGATGGAAGCGTCGGAAATTCAATGCACGGATTTGTAGGTGGAGAATGCTATATTCTGGATACATAGGCTTGCCGAAGGCCATGTCCGCAACATTGCTGAAATAGAGGTTTTGCTGTCAGGCATCTTGTACTTACATCAGCTCTCAACGTGGCGCAGACTCACAAGCCCGGCACGATTTTCAGTCGAAAATCGGTTGCTATTATCAACTATTGATAGGGAGCCTTATGCCAAGTCTTGAATGAGATGCAGTTTGAACCAACGTGGCAAATGTGCGTCTACCTCTGCGAAATTGCACTACCACAGCAGAAACAACGGAAATTATAGATAGGGTCTCGGCGATTTGAAGAAGGTCAATACACGTTTGTCGGTAAAGGTTCCGGGATGATAAGGTTGACTATGACCAGAATATGCCTAAAAAAAACAAGTCTTTAAGGAATGCCCTTTCCACGGTAAATGGCAACATGTACGAGAAAATAAGAACCGTCATAAAGCACAACCTGTGTATGGGAGAGTGATGTATTCATGCAGCGCTCTCGCCGATGGAAGCCCCTACCAATTCGAAGTTAATCTATTGACGAGTTTCTCGAAAAGCATTCTGAAGGAGCAGAAGAAAAAATCTTAGAAAAAAAAGTAGGAATAGCCCAAAGTTCGAGGAGGTGCCACACTCCCCTATGAAAACCCTCTTATCACTAGACCATTCACTGAGTGTGACTCGACCTTATAGGTGATTAGAACACTGCGTGCTCCTGTACACTCCGAAGTATTTTCAGGATGCGCGCCATACCACTCCGCCATTTGGTAAATACGACTTCGTCTTTTGACGATCGTGGCCGCAATGGAAACGTAGGATTTTGAGTATCTTGATATATTGACAAAGACCTCGAGATGTACAAAAGTATCAATTTTGTCCACACGTATGTTTTCTTTGCCCTTTCTCTTTCTCAACAGACATTTTTAGCGGGCCTAGATCTCTGTCTCTCACTAAAAGCGAGTCAAAATTAATACAAAATAGTGAAATTGTACCGTTTCACAAGGGAGTATGCTGATACATTTGCCAGAGGCTCGGTAGATCTAATTCTTCTGTGACAAACCCCGTTTTGCTTGTTTTCTCTGAGTGGCTAACTGGATTGTATGGTTCATTAAATGTCAAGTGTTCCACACCTGGCTTCATAGATTTCTAAAGTTGCGGAGAGCAAATCGGAGTCCTCGAGAAGTCGAGATTCTTCCCTACGACCACCACTAGCGCTGTTGTCCTTGCTTGATCGCTATGGTCATGGAAATTCTAGGATTTGATAAGGCCATTAGGACATCAAATACGACAGAGGCGATGCAAGCGACATTGGTAGCTTAGAAACGTGTGGGGGCAAGCGGCTGTCATGACGGGGCGAGCGCCGGTTATGATAAAACAGACAACCCTACCTCTCTTCAAGCCTCCATTCTAAAAGCATCAAGTTTATGGCCGCTCAGAATTCGTAGCACGTGGATCGGAGAGGTACCGACACTCGTAGACACTACGGTGCGCAACGGAGATGGGGAGTTCGCAGTGCGGGGGTTTGGCGTCAATGGCAAAGCTGATGTCTAGGATATCGCTGGTGTTCGAGTTGAATCAGGTGGAGAAACCCTGCTCGTCCGGAAGACGAGCCGAAGAGACGGTGAAGCCGTGCATTTGTGCATTTGGATTACAAGAACCTCAAAGCTCAATCGCTGAGGAGCTAATTATGTTTGATGGATGCTCGTCCACTATTCTAGATCAGTTACATAGTATTGGCCGCGATGGCGACCACGGAAGGACAACTATTCCTACACAGTACAGATTATCAGCAAAGCAATACAGAGGAATAGCAGATGGGTCGGAGACAGTCAGACGAAGTCTCTGATTCGACCGGCAATGCCTCGAATGGGTCCACCACCGCGCGATGCTCAAACGCGGCGTCAATATGATCTCTGGACATACCATGATGCATAGTATAATGCATTGGCAGTCCTCCTCTTTGTTAACGAGCCACCCGCGAAATATAGGTATGATCCGACACAGCGGCGAGTGATACGACCGCAATCATTGCCACTGGTTTTGCCTGAAATACGGCAATTGAATCTTTAAGGAACCAACCAAACAAATTTTCCGAGTCAGAGATGTGGATACGCGCTCAGCTGCCACACCATTGCCATAAATCAGTACATCATTCGAGCGTTTTCGCATGGAGTCGGAAGTTCCCGAATGATCGCCGGGAATAGCTTAGTGAATCTACGTTTCATGTTCGAAGTTTCTTATCCCTGGACCAACCGAGGACGGGTCTCAGGCAGAAGTAATAATATATCCAGTATGGCAGGACACGCATCTATTATGACGTGCAAAGGCCTTTCTTTTGGGGACGTGCAGTGACGCTGTCGCGCTTCACCTACGATTCTTTCAAAGTGCAAAGCAATCAATATCTGACCTACATGACTTCGGCCTCATTGAATGTGAGGGTAGCGCAGACATGAGAATTCCTGAAGTCTCCTTCATATTGGTGCCCAATTGAGAAACTTCGAACAATTCGCGCCACCTCGTCTTCACCTCCTCCTTTGTAGCCCGTGCTATCCTCACTTCTCCACTGCAGTCTTCGACAGAGCTTCCAACGCGTTCTAAGAGCCTTTACACGTCTTGAAGACCAATATATTCTGCTTACCATTGTTATGATAGAGGGAACATTGCTGTCTTCGCTGGCTCTCTTAAGACAGTTGAGAGATAATCTACCTCCGGCGTGTCCAGAGAATAAAGAGATAAGAGAAGAGATTTCTTCTAGGAGTGCGAGATCTGATGAAAGCCCCGGAGCGTGATGATAACATGATCGAGAGGATATGCTTCCAAGTAATGTTACGTAAACGCCCCCCCCCCCCCGGCCCAAAAAAAAAAACAAAAACTAAAAAGGAGAAAAAAAAAAAAAACCTCCCGACAGATCTCGTTTCGAAATGAAATTTTGTCCTCCTCTCGGCTTCACACAGCCAGTGAACCAAGGTCTTGGCCACTGTGATTGCCGCCCCTCACCAGTGAGAAACATTCACAATCCCTACTTTCACACACAGTCTCACACCACCACCCTCACATATAAATGCCCCCCAAAAAAAGGGATAAAATATATTGCACTGGCCACGAATCGAACCATGAACCTAGAATTGTGCGGTTAAAAAAATTGGCTTCCTCGAAGATACATTTCACCGTTCAACTGACGCCTAGCGAGGGCAACTCCGTCGAAACGAAACCTCAACCTCGGTTCGGAACCATCCAGATTTACGAGCAGGAACTCTGCACCAACTCACCAACTTAACAGGGGTTTATTCTGTGATCAAATATAAACCTTGAAATTCCTATCTTCGGCTTTCACATCTTGACACTGCGGCGGATGTTATCACCAACGTGCACATATGATCTGTCCATATTGGATTTCTCCTTCTCCTATTTAAAGTTCCCTTTAGCCTGCACGACAAAAATCTGAAAGTCAAATCCATGATGTCATTTACAAAAAGCGTTCGGGCCCGTATGGCTCTGGCACCAAAGTAAGTTGAAAGCTTATTTCCTTGCTAGTTCGTTTGAATCCTCAAAAGGATAAATGCTAATGGTCTGCAGTATCGCTGACGAAATCATTACGGTTTATGTCGGAGAGGCGAAACGCAGGTTCTTTATTCACGAAGGACTGCTTCGCTCGAGTGCGCCCTACTTCAACGCGGCTCTGAAGAGGGAATGGATCGAGGGCGAGACGCGGCAGATCATTCTAGCAGACGATGACCCCGATGGTGCGGAAATTTATTTTCAGTGGTTGTACACAGGCAAGGTTTGGAGCGATCCCGACGCACACATATCCGAATCTCATGACAATATGGATGCACATTACGACGAATGTGACAAGCTCGCTATAGCATATTGCTTCGGAGAAAAGGTCCAGGACTCCACATTCAAAGATACAATTTTAGATTGCATTCAAGTGAACATGGCGATGACGGACATGGAGAATAATATTTGGCTTCCGAGACCTACGACTATTGCTTCTATTTGGGATAATACACCAGAAGGTTCTCCATTAAGGCAACTGCTTCTAGATCATCGCGTCTGGCGAAACAACCCAGAAGCCGGGCAAAGGTATTCACATGCTGGTTTTCGCCAAGATTTAGCAGCTGCCTTGGGACCAAAACGGAGACCAGGCGCTCCCTGGCCAGACCAAAAAGATGAACCTTGTGCTTATCATGAACATGAGAATTCCAGGATTTGCTACAAGCGAAAAGGAGATGCTTGCCTGAATCCTGCGGTAAAGAAGGTGGAGATCGGTTGATGTTCAGCTCGACCGATAGCTCAGGCTCTCAACGAAGATTGCATCATTGCAATTTGCCCTGATGGATGAAACAAATACTTAAAGCGCTGGCTCAAATCTAGATTGCTTTCTGATAGGATGTCTGCCAAGGGACATAAGGCGATACTGGAGAATGCAGAGGGCTGTAGAAGACTCCCTGTAAATACCCAGAAGCATGAGAAGAACACACAAATAGCACTTCAATCAAGAATTTCTGACGTTCGATAGATCCATAGAAATCCTTGCGAGGAATGGAATCACAATTTGAGTGTGTAAGGTGTCCTCATGCCTCTATCCTTTTTTTTGGTGTTAGAAGTGAGGTCAAACCGGCTGGATCACATGCAGCTCGCATGTTAGACTACCCCTGAACGATAGTATCCTGGTAAAATGACGCAACACTTCTTGGCGCTCCTAGTCCTTGTTTTGGGTTCCAAATCGTACACTACCGGACCCCTCAGTAATTGGCTATATAAATCGCCGAGCGTTGCTCCTGATCAACAATCTACCCCTTCGTCCACAATACATCAGATCTACTTCCCTTGATTCACAATATA
This sequence comes from Astrothelium subdiscretum, assembly GCA_021030935.1. Taxonomy (NCBI): domain Eukaryota; kingdom Fungi; phylum Ascomycota; class Dothideomycetes; order Trypetheliales; family Trypetheliaceae; genus Astrothelium; species Astrothelium subdiscretum. Next base: position 45,591 of record JAGFMW010000081.1, on the reverse strand, counting down.
CGATATCCTCGAGAAAACACCATAATGGACAAGATCAAAGACCTCGCCAGCAAAGCTACCGGCGGCTCGAAGGGTTCCTCATCTGGAGGTGCCGCAGGTGGGAACGAGGACTACGCTGACAAGGGTAACCAATTCACCATGAACACAATGTCGGATTGCTCTTCACGTATAGCTACTTACTCCGTCGTAATAGGTCTTGACAGCGTCGAGAGCAAGTTCGGCGTCGACTCTTCCAAGATGAGAAGCACCAACGAGAAGATTGTAGGCCTTGCTCTATCATGTCAAGCATACGAATCTCATGCTGACGCCCGTAGACCGACACTGCTCGTGAGCAGATTGAGAAGCAGACTGGCAAGGATATTCCGGACAAGGTCTCGAACTAGAGTTCAGGACGTTCGCCGAACCTTGCGGAGTCAGGGTTGGACAAGATACAAGGCCAGGCTCGGTGGTACATGTGATATGGGTTTGGAGCGGGCGGTACATACGATTGTTCATGACCGTATGAGATAGCGGCTCAATGATGAATACTAAATTTGATGCTTCCATCCAGATATGTCTCCAGATTATGTACATTCCGTCATACGACTTTATCGGAGCCTGCTTTGCTTGATGGAGCCCGATGACGACCATACCCCCAAATCGGCAGCCATACACCTGGCTATCACCCATATCCAATGCACACATATAAACATTCACTGCCTGCACCCACATTGCCATTCCAAATCCCAGCGTCCTACATTCCCTCCTGCGTCCCGCTCAATGCCACCACCCTTGCCACCTTCCCATCCATCTCCAATCCCGTCACAAACAACTCCCGCACGCCCCCATACTCGCTCTGCACTCGCGCCGCAAACGCCATCACCCACCTCCCATTCCCCCCATCCCTCGCTATCGCCACCGACCCGGGCGCCACCAGTCCTCCAAAATCCCCCGTCTTCAGCAGCGCCCCGGCAGCGCGCGTGTACGGCCCCGTAACTTCGTCGGCAGTGGCATACTTGACATCGTACGCGTCGGTCCGCGTGCACCCGCTCGAGAAGAACAGAAAGTAGGTCCCTGCGTCCGACTTGACGAGCACGGGCGCCTCGACGAGCGGTCCATCAGCGTCGGTACGGTTGAGGAGTATGATGGGATCGTCGACGGTGTGTAGACCGTCTGGCGTCAGCTTCTGCAGCATGATGGGCGTCGGGGCCTGCGGCGGATTCGAGTTGCCGCACACGCCGCCGGAGCCGATGGAGTTGCCGTCGATCTTGTAGAGCATGTAGAGGTCGCTGGGGTCGGCATCGGTGAAGATGGCGGCGTCGATGGCGCCGCCTTGGTCGAGGGGGCAGATGAGCGGGGAAGAGGAGATGGGGTTGAATGGGCCGGAGGGACCGTTGGATGGAGAGGTCGAGGCGACGCCAATACAATGGCGGCTTGGGTTCTCCGAGGAGGCAGCGCTGTAGTAGAGCAGCAGGTCGCCATCCTGGCCGCTCTGCTGGAAGAGATCGGGAGCCCACACGGAGGCTCTGGGGACAGGTGGGGCGTTGTTGACAGTTTGAGTTCCTTGAACGCTCCAGTTCCCAGTATCAGAGAGCACTTGGCTGCTGGATTGGGTCGAGAGCTCCCACTGCAAGAGATTGGTGGATGTGGCGAGTTGGATATTCAATTTGCCGTAGTCTTGGGCAAAATTGCTCGTCGATTGGTCAAGGATTCCGGCCGCATCGTTGGTACCAAGAGCATACCATTTGCCCGAAGACTGATAGATAAATGGATCCGGAAAGTTAACGCCGTAGAGATTGCTTCGCTCGATGGGGGATTCCGGAGTAAAAGCGTTCGAAGAGCCAGGCACATCAGTTATGGATGGGCTTTTGGCATGGGCATGCCGAAGAAGTATTGGAGTCAGGACGGCCGTGATTATACCAGCAATCACAACTAAGATTATACTAGAGATAATAAAACGCCGTGAGAAAAACGAAAAGAAGTATGGAGGTTGCACTAATGTGCCGGCAGTATCGTCACCTGCCCGAGATGACTTTGACCGGAGCAATTTGTAGAAAAGCTTATTCAATAACGAGGACTTGGTGTGCGAGTCTGTGAGCTCGGTGACGACGATGTCTTCTCTTTCGCTAATCTCCGATGGACCGCACTTTTCAGCCATGACATTGTTAGACTCGCGCGGCATCGATTTGAACGAAGTAACAAGAGATGCTGACAGAGCAAAAGCGACGCCGTAGTTGCCCCAGATCTATGATGAATTATATTCTATCAGATGCACAAATATGAATGGTGAATGGTATTGTGATCAAAGTGCTGTGAAAGAGGAACTAATGACGGTTGAGCGCAGCGGCCAGAGTCTCAAAACCCCACTTTCGCCGAAAACCGAATTTTGCGCTCACCATACAAATTTACTAGCAAGTTGCAATTGCGAATTTCGGCGCAAAGTAAGGCTGCTAAATACTCTACTAAATGATTTACTAATTTCTCGGTTAGATGGGTGCTCTGCTAGGTGTTTTGCTAGATGCTTTGCTAGGTGCTCTGCTAGGTGTTTTGCCAGGTGCTCTATTAGGTGTTTTGCTAGATGCTTTACTAGGTGCTCTGCTAGATGCTCTACTAGGTGTTTTGCTAGGTGCTCTACCAGGTGCTCTGCTAGGTGCTCTACTAGGTGTTTTGCTAGGTGCTCTGCCAGGTGCTCTGCCAGATGCTCTACTAGGTGCTCTACTAGGTGCTCTACTAGGTGCTCTGCCAGGTGCTCTACCAGGTGCTTTACTAGGTGCTCTGCTAGGTGCTTTGCTAGATACTCTATTGAGTGCTCTACTAGATACTCTGCTAGATACTCTATTGAGTGCTCTACTAGATACTCTGCTAGATACTCTATTGAGTGCTCTACTAGATACTCTGCTAGATAGTCTACCAGATGCTTTGCTAGGTGCTCTGCCAGGTGCTCTATTAGATGCTCTGCTAGGCGCTCTACCAGATGCTCTACCAGATGCTCTACCAGGTGCTCTACCAGGTGCTCTACTAGGTGCTCTACTAGGTGCTCTATTAGATGCTCTACTAGGTGCTCTATCTACTAGAAGAATATCTACTAAAGTATCTAGCAAAGTATCTAGCAAAGTATCTAGCAAAGTATCTCGCAAAGTATCTAGTAGAGTATCTAATAGAGCACCTAGTAGAGCACTCAATAGAGTACCTAGCAAAGCACCTAGTAGAGCACCTAGTAGAGCACTCAATAGAGCACCTAGCAAAGCACCTAGCAGAGCATCTAGCAAAGCACCTAGTAGAGCACCTAGCAGAGCACCTAGCAGAGCATCTAGCAAAGCACCTAGCAAAGCATCCAGCAAAGCACCTAGCAGAGCACCTAGTAAAGCACCTGGTAGAGCACCTGGCAGAGCACCTGGCAGAGCATCTAGCAGAGCATCTAATAGAGCACCTAGCAGAGCATCCAGCAAAGCACCTGGTAGACCACCTAGCAGAGCACCTAGTAGAGCACTCAATAGAGCACCTAGCAAAGCACCTAGCAGAGCACCTAGCAAAGCACCTGGTAGAGCACCTAGCAGAGCACCTAGCAGAGCACCTAGCAGAGCACCTAGCAGAGCACCTAGCAGAGCACCTAGCAGAGCACCTAGTAGAGCATCTAATAGAGCATGGAGTAGAGTATTTGGCAATCTTGCTCTGCGCAGAAATGTGTAGTTGCAGCTTGCTAGTAAATTTGTATGGTGAGCGCAAAATTCGGTTTTCGGCGAAAGTGGGGTTTTGAGACTCTGGCCGCTGCGCTCAACCGTCCTAATCCTGGAGAAGAAATTGGCTGGTCCCAGTTCTACTCATGTCGGTATTCCATTTTTTCTACAGACAGCGGGAGTAAATCATGCAGTAAGGTTCTCAGAGCTTGGGACGAGACGCTGATTCGGGGCGGGAAAATATTGACAAAACGATGATACGGAATAGATCACAAAAAGATGAGAGAGAATAAGAGTAGACTTGTGGAAATTGAGTAGAGGCTGCTGCGGAAACGGGATAGGTGAAACGTCTTTTGCAGATCCGTGGGGCATGATCCCATACAACGCTTCCGGATTACGGCTGTGCACGCTAGGCGGCCCCATCGAATTCGTGATCAGAATATACAAAAATTCAATACAAATCTTGAACTACTATAGTTTGGACTCCGAACCATCAAAAAAATGAAACGATAAATTAATTTTCGCCAAATTTGAGCTTCAAGTTTTATTAATTTATATAGAATTTAGAATTCCTCTCGTAGTCTAGAGTTTATTGAACTTTGGTTGTTCAACTAACGAATTTGATACGGAGGGGGGCCGCCTAGCGTGCACAGCCGTAATCCGGAATCAGTGTAGACACTTTCAGCCACATGACGATTGCGGCGGTCAGTTACAAAATGACCATCCAATTGATCAATGCAGTGCAAGAATCCATTCCGTATCACTTTGCACTTGTTCAATACACAGCAACTAACAGAAAGCTTTCACGCATTTCTGAATTTCACCGAGTCCGAAATGATTGACCAGATGAGACAAATAAGAGGGCTTTGTTCGCTTCATTACAGCAATGCCTCCAAAAACCATGAGCAAAGCGCCTCCGGAGCCTAGTACAAGTGTAAGATGGAAGGAAGCACAAAAGAAGACTCGTTCGAATTCTAAGAGCGATTTCGTGACGCATCTTCTTTTTCACGATTTGGGAAGGTGGTGCCTAAGGTACCCCCCATTCACACCCACTAAACAAGCGTTATCTCATTGTATACAGATTGCTTCCACTCGCCTCCTCCAATACCCTCGACATGAGCTTGCGCAATGAGCTTGTATTCCTCTCCCGACTGCCGTACTATCATAGGCAACCGTGCACCTGCGAAATGCATAACTATGTCCCCTGGTAGGATTGAATATGGAGCGGTCCCCAGTTTGCCAGTTGCTGTCCGAAAGATCGTCTTGTAACGAAGCCTACCGATACGTTCTTCGAAAGTGCAGCAGATGCTACGACAAGAGATTCGCTTATAGGTCTCATACTCCTGAGTTCTCATTAACCCTGCTAATTGTGGGGTCTCGTGGATGCTGCGGATGATTTGGGCCTTCCACGGAGTACTGGCCTCCTCATAATCCTTGTGATCAAGCTCCTCGCCGCATAAAGCGGAAAACCACAATCGTGCTCCTGCCTGGTCTTCTGTGGCCTCTGCGTGACTTGTGCATTGACACATAAGTGTATAATACAATGCGCGAACAGATTCATCACTCGCCGCAGCTACGCGATTTTCGAGCGCAAAACCTATGAATTCCCTGCAGACCCGGAAGTTCCAGAGAAATAATATTGCTGCGCTATGCTCCGGCGCCGTGGAGAGAAGCTTGTTCCAGAACGGTTCGGTCGGTTGAGAGTTCTGAGACCAAGTGAGATATTTCTTCGGTTGTCCAAGCCGCTCGCTTGTATGTGCGAAAGATAATGCACAGCGTGCCGTTATAACATCCAATTTGGCTCCTTTCACAATGAGCTTGTTGAAATTATCCCCAAATGAGAAGAATGGTTCGCCCGCTGGCAGGGCCGCATAGTAATTGCCTAGTAATCCGATACTGTGCTTCGAGCTTGACCAGTCAGGCACCCAAGATGCCAGGTCTGGGGTTTTTCCAAGACCATCCACTTGCTCTAATATGCGTAGTGTCCCGGTAGACAGTATTACGGCGACGGTGGCTTCGCGGTAGATGTTTCCCGTGGACTTCGAATAATCCGGCGGTGGTACGGAGACACCAGCAGCCGCTAGCAAGCTATGCAACGCAAATATCTTGTCCTTAGCATCGGAGCATTTAGACCAGCGCATTTCCCCCAGGAAGTCGCAAATAGTGCTATCGTCTTGGTTCTGCAACGATCTGGAGGATTCTAGCGTTCTCTTCGCTAATTGATGTACGCTGAAGAGACTCCAATGAGGATTTGAGTTTGACTCGGGTCCTACTGCGTTCGAGTTTTCTAAATCTGCTATGATCCTTCCTGCTTTGAACATAGAGTCCAATGAGATTGCGACTTGATTATAGAAAATGATCGCTCTTTGGCTCATGGCGGCTTCCTGCACCACCCAAAGGCGCTTGAACCAAGGTACCAAATCTACCAAGTCCATCATGTCTACATCAGGTCAGCATGTGCTACCTTTGGTGCTTGATATCGCGAAGACCCTCGTGCCGAAACTTATTCAAGCTATGAAAACACTAGATTAGATTGGATGTGGGCGCCTTACCTCGAGCTCTCGATTCCTGCAACAACCGCAAAAAGGTCCCCTCTCTACTCTCATTGTCTTCCTCCTCCGCAGCTTTTGCAATCCTCACCATCCAGTCAAAAGCGTCGATGTAATATTGAGGCGCACGGATCGTCGCTCCCTCAACAGGGCCACTCTCATTCTCAAGCCACACGAGCACCTGCTCAGCTTTATTATAGACTTCACCCATCAGGAATACCTGTCGGCTTCGCTCCGACAAATTTTCTTGATCAATGCAGAGCGAGTCGATCCACAAGAGGCGCGCCTTACTTTCTTGTTCAGGGCGGAATCGTCGTAGAGCGGCTTCGGCGTTCTTCGTTGTGAGTGCGTCCTGACCTTCGAGATATACGACTTGGGTGGGCGTCTGATCAGCCCAGCAGTACGATATTGCTTCGTAACAGACTTTTTCGTCGTCGTCGTAGTCGAGGGAGGTATGGATAATGTCGCACTCAATGGGAGACCGGCGAGAGCTACTTCCATGTACTTTCAGGATTCTTATGGATCGTGTATCGACAAGAGGTCTGTGGGAATACATGATTATCTTGATGTTTTTGAGCTCACATACGGCGTTTGGAATCAATGGGGAAGCTCTCGATAAGCAGCAGGCTACAGCAGGTGGCAATCCGGTCAGACCGTCAGGCCAATAGGAAATTACTACCTGAATGCGCTCAGGACAAGCCGTACAGTACCCTCACGTGTAGTGTATCCCATAATGAGGACGTAGTATCTAGCATTGATAATTCGAAAAGAGAAAAGAGGAAAACGGACAAGACCAAAATATCCCTACTTAATGTAGCAAAGCTTAAGTTTCAGGAACAGGAATGCCGCCGTGTTCGTGCTGTATCTGTTAGTCAACGCCATCACGAAACACCGAGACAGATTTAAGCAATCTGTTGAAAGAAATGTCCCTGCTTGCCAAGACATAGTCTTATTTTTCATTTCACAACTGTACTTGCTACCATCGATAGGTAGCTGTAGGCAATATGGTCTCACAAGCTGTGCAGATATATGCCGGCTTCGAGCCACCCAACAGTGTCAAGGACTCAAGGATACAGCAAGGGTCCGTTACGTTGAAAAGGAAGGTGACACAACCGTGATTATTTCCGTCTCTGCACTGAGAAAAATTCTCGGGAAAATGGCTTATACTACTTGACGGGGCTCTCTCTGGCTGGGGTTTTCCATAATCTCTGCTCACGATACTGCAATTGTTACTGAACCCGGTTTATGTGGTAACAATCGGTCAGCCACTCTTGGTCAACGGAGAGGTGCGTCATCCCAGCAAGAACCATGTGTGTGTCAAAGAAGTTGCGGACAAGAGGGTACCCGGAGCCCTGTTTGGCTCCCTAACCCAAGCCGAGTGACACTACACGGCCAGCGTATCACCGGACCCCCAAATCATCTCTGAGCCCTCCGAGGAATCTTGGCTTCGTTGAAACATTTTCCGGCGGCGACACGCCGGGCAGTTGGCACGCAGTCTGGGCAAGGTGTCGCGCCGCGAACGGTGTTCAGGTCAGGGAAGGACGGCACCGGCCTACCTGCCTAGTCAGGTTGAGATCGTTTCATGCTTAGTCATGAATCTGGATTAAATCGGGGCCTGGTTTGCTCATTTCCCTCGTCTGGGTCAATTAAGGAGGTTGCCTCTGCCAAAAGTCGTTGGTAGCGGGAATTTGTAAGGAGCACACTAACCAAGCCCCTTCAAGAGTAATGAAACACCTCTCTACAACGTCCAACTTGGCACCTTCACAGGCATCTTTACGTGTTTCTATCCACGCTAGCAATCTCATAAATAGATCCAAAAGGGCTATGGGACTTAAAATTCATCGGAAAAGGTTTCTATACTTTGCACACTTTATATCCTAGTCCTAAATCGGATCCTGGTCTCCTGACCTAATCCTAAAAAGATATTATCGTTGGTTTTGAAGATATTGTACTCTCTTCGTCGCAGAAAGGTGTTTAATTGCACGCGAAGGGGTTTGGGAAGTGTGTTCCTTGAAATTTTAGTTGTGCTCTTTACAAATCCGGGTCGTTACCATGCTGTGGAAGTCTAAGCGAAACAAAATTTAGCTGGCAAACTTTTATACTTGTCGTCATACATTATTGCTCAAGACGACACTCCCAAAACATCGATTATATCGTTCGGTAATTTTTCTCGTTTATCAACACCTAGCGTAGTGGCATACTCATCGGAGCAATGAAGCCTGTAGGATATGCAGTTTCTGTCTTCTCCGAAGCCTGCAGCCAGACACGAGGCTTGCATGCTATGCCTTACCAAGCCATGCTATGCATTTTATTTGTAGGGACAGCTGCGTGGCTCCGACTGCTGGCGACCTCTACGACACGTTCTGCGTACATCATTGAATGAGACCCTTTTGAGCAGCGTTGGATGCCGCTGGGGAGCTTCAAAGTCAAATCAGGACGCTACTGAGTGCGGGTCAATCTCCATACCTAAAATTTTCAGGCAACAGGAAAAGCAAAACTGGCCAAAGAAAATGACGGAAACAGGAGGCAGTGCTTGGATAATCCCATACCTGTATTTCGTACACGGGAATTCCGACATATCCATGGCGCTTTCCTTCGTGCGAGTAATTTAAGTGCCTAACATGTGATGAATCACCAATGGACGCCTCTCCAGGTAGCTTTTGCCTGCTCCCGGGAATCGAGGAATTTAAATGTTATCGGAAGGAATACTCGAAAACCCCTCCTCGTGAGCTACACCAACACAGTTTAGAGAGGCAGGCTGCATGTGGCACACACCTGATATCGGACGCCCGCTGCCGTTTCTTTTCTTGGAGTGGCTTGACCGGAAGCAGACATCCTACCCAAGTTACCTATCCCGTGGGTCGGACCGTTTGCCTTTGGCAAGGCTTCCATCGGGATTGGTGTCATATACGAAGTCATCAGAAAATGGCGGACAGCTTTCTTGAGCGTGACAGCTCGGTTGGAACGATACATGGAGCCACGAAGGACAAAGGACAGGTTGCCTGAGCATGGTGATCCCGGTCATCGCCTACACCAACAGCAGAAGTGATAGAGAACAAATTAGAGAACAAATTGGAGAAGTGGCGGCCAGGGTCCGCGGGTGCCACAAGCAGCAGCCTGCGTCAGGAAGTTGATGAGATGACGTCGGCGAGCATCCCTTGTAGGGTGATAACAGGGCTCGGACGGGAATGGCGTCCGAGTTAGCGTCGTCTCCAAGTCTTGGCGGCTGGCCCTGATCTCTATCATTGAATGCGTTGCCGCACTGCCTGCTTTTTAAAGTAGGGCCCAGGCCCGCCGCGTAGAGATTGACTCAGGTCACATTTTCTCTCACTTTTCTTCTCACACTTCACCGACTGCAGGAATCGTTTTCACTCACTATAGTCGGGATTCTGACATTCGGGAATTTTTTTTCTTCAACGGTCCCACGGACCTCGAGTGTTCAGCATTATGCAAATCTAGCAGAATCATGACTGGATGACAACAACTAACGCCTGAGCATGCCGTGCATTGTACATATCCAGCGTGTCCCAGCCTCTGTCCTGAAGCCTTGGGGTATCAAAGGGAATGTGGCCCCTGAGGAAAATGAACCATTATAACGCCGCCACAAAGTCTTTCCATCAAGGGATCGTGTCCTCCTAAAGACCTCTCCATAGCTGTCGAAACGCTTCAAGAACAGAAAAAGTAAACCACCATTCCCAGCCTGAATGTATGTGCAAAGGCAGGCCAAGGCTGCCGTATGTTTACAATCCAACAGACCGCCTTCCCCAAGTTTTGGCTGGCAGACCGGACCTCCGTGACGTAAAAGAAAGTTTCGACGGGAACGCAGGATTGTGTCATCCAAGATGCAGCCACGCGTCGTCTAGGCACCGATACTTTCCGGACTCATCATGCCCACGGCGCTTCCAGGCTCCTTTTCAACGTCTTTTTCGCCATCTTTGTCTGCATCTGCAGACGATTCTTTAGCTCCGGGCACGTCCAACTTCAGTTTCGAAATCGGGCGTCCAGGACCCTTACTTGCTCCATTCACCGGATTGCCGTCTCCGTTGACGACGCCATTTACTTGGACGGTGTTCCCATTGGTCTCTTCTATCTTTCTCTTCTTCTTCGCACTCGCCTGTTGTTCCTTGAGGGGCCTCTTTCTCGGACTTGATATCTTACCGCTGGGCGGAAGCCTCGGCTTCGGGAACCGTTGCTTGCTGGGAAGATCTTCGTCTTCGACGAGTGGTTGATCATTGTTCTTCTGAAGCCGATTCCGGAACCATTCCTCGACCAGACCGATTTGCTGACCGACGTTGTTCTGGGTAATGGAAGCCCATTTCGCAGGTTCTTCAAAGAGAACACCAGAAGTTGCCGTAGCACTGGAAGTAATGATTAGAATCTGATATCTAAAGAATCCGAGGAGCCAACTTACTTTGTATTCTGGGCCTGGAACGCGCTGTGCATGCGATTTTGCAAGAGATGGAAAGGTACGTTGAGGGATTCAAGGCCCAGCTCTTGATCAAGACCAAGCTCTTTAAATCCAAAGAAGTCCTCGTCAATATCTTCAGCAAAGTCGCCACCGACGAATTGCTCGCTACCATCGTTGAAAGCACCGGCACCATCTGCGCCAGCATTTTCGGAAAGAGCAGGCCGCTGTAATACATGTTAACCAGTGTGCTTGGAAAGCCGGTGACCATTCCACTTACCAGTAGATCGGCCAGATGAGATTTCATGCGGTCATGCATGACACCGAGTTTCGATCCCAGCCTATCGACATCCTCCTTACAGTAACTCTCCAGGGACTCCAGATCTAGACCATTCTGGTACAACGTGTGCAAGATGGCTTCTTCAGCACCGAAGCGCGGCTTCCACTGGCTGGTATCTCCAGCAGTAACGCCCTGGTCTTGGGCGGTCGGGACTTTTGGCGCTTCGGAGTACACGCCCAGGGTCTTCACGAGATTCGTCATAAAATTGCTCGCGATGTCAGTCAGCGATTCAAGAGCCGAAGGTTGGAACTCTTCGAAGCCGGCATGATAGCACAGTTTCCCAACACTACGTTGGAGAGCTGCCCTGCTGAGCCCCTTTGACATGATCGGACCATCGTCAGAAACGACAGTCGGACCGATGTCGGCTTCAACAAACGGTTCAGGGTCGTATTTCTGGAACTGATTCTGGTAGGTCTAAACTTCATTAGTAATTGCTGTATGGTGAAGATAATACAAGCACCGTACCTGTGCTTGGAGCTGCATTTGCTTTACAACTCCAATCTTGGCCACCACCTTCCGAGTCTCTTGCATCTGGCGCATGTTTGACTCCATCTTCCGAGTCAAGGAGCTGTCTGGGGATGTAAATTGCCCTGGCGGTACCAGCCTCAAGGTTTCTTCATTCTGGAGAATGACTTGTCCTTCATTGTCTTCGGCCCACTTCAATCGCTCAGTGAGTTCGGGGATAGCGTTCACGGGATCGTAATAGTCAGGCAAGAGGCGCTCCTCTTCGCCTTCGATGCCCTCAGCGAGAGTCGCTCCCTGCGCAGATTGGTCGCCTTCTTTGCCATCCTTCTCAACCTGGTCTTCTTTGGATGCCTCTTCGCCTTTTGCAATTTTGTGCTGTCGCATAAATCGTCTCATTCCAGCTTTGGATCGTAGGAGCGCCGGAGCATCTTGATTAAGTTGGCCACCATGGAAAAGTCGATTTCGTTCAGCCGCAGCAAGCGCCCGATCCTTTTTGGTGACTTGTTTCCAGGTCTTGAATTCTTGATCGTCTTGGTCTTGATCTTCGACAGCATTCATGCCACTCATTGTGCTAGCAATGCCATCGGTTTCGGTAAGATCCACTTGACTACCCGGAGCACCACTGCCGTATACGCCATTGGGACCCAGGGGAGTTGCAGAGCCCGGAGGAGGTGGGGTGGAAAATCCGTTGGTGCTTGCGTCCATCGGTGCATCAGAATCCGCTCGTAGAAACTCGTTCTTGAGGTTGGATAACGACCCTGCACCGTGAGAATTTTGAGCTGGTCTCGCATCGGGAGCTGGTGATCCATCCGCACCCGCAGCAGGGGCCTTTCGGGCATTATTGGTCCCTTTCTTTGGTGCTTTCCGACCTCTGGAGGCCATGATGGGTTCTTCTGTCCAAAAGTTAGTACATTACTACCATAAGTTACCAGGTGAGTGGCTTCCGTACCATCTTCACTGTCTTCAGCACCATCAAGGTCCGCCTCTGCATGCTGGAGCCTTCGCTCTTCTGCCTCCACTTCCGCACGATCCCGGATAACGATGTCTGGAATGAGTGGGGTAAGTTTTTCGGTCTCTTTTCTCATGTGTACTGCTTTCTTGCGAAGGAAATGGTTGGGATCCGCATTGTACTTCAGACAATTTGCCCAAATCAAATTCAAATCGTCCACAAACTCTTTCTTTGACTTGTACGACAAGGACTTGAGCTTCTTGATCATGGTTCCTATATCCATCGGATGCTTGATGATGGTATAGTAGTCAGGAGCATCTCTTTTGTTGACCTTCTGTAAGAATGGTGCAGCGTAGTCAGTCATGGCTTTGAGTTCCATGAGGACCTTTTCCGCGGCTTCATACAGCTCCCCCTGTCCGATGCGCTCCTCGCTTGCCCATTTACTGCTCTTTTTCCTAACCTCACTAATCAGATTTCGCAACTGCGCATCTGATGCCTTGACTTGATCCCGTTTGGCGTCGATGGTTGCGATGAGATGTTTGAGGGTGAGGCTTGAAGCGCCAAGGTTGGTGCTGCCCAAGGTTCCCTGTTGAGGTCTGTTGCTCGCCGCATTACTGGCCGAGCCTCCGTTCTGTCCTGACATTTCGTTTTCCACCTGTCTGTCCAACTCATCGAGCTTTTGCTGTTCCAGCATTGCATCTCGATCGCTCTCCAAGGTGTAAATGTATGTATGGAAGTTCCGCTTAGCGCTATCTTCAGCTGCCTTCCTTTCCTCCTCCAGCCTCTTTCGCACGTCTTCTGCGGATTTGGCATGTTCGGATGATGAGGCGGTACTATGCTGACGGTCGATTCGGGGTTTCTTCGGTAGGGGTGACATGGGTGGTACTTGGAGGGTGTTGTTGATATGATGAGGAGCAGCACTCTTGGATTTGAGTGGGGAGACGTTGTTTGCGTCCTCTTCCTCTTCATCTTCGTCATCGCCATAGTCATCTTCATCAATGGCCCTAGCAGGCCTCTTTACTCCACGCTTTTGTTCGAGGGCGCCAGCAGGTGTTGGCTCCGCGGGTGCGGGTTGACCATCCTTGTCTGCCAAATTTCCATCGTCGCCATCGTCTCCCGCCCCAAGTAATGCGCTCAGTTTATCCTCTGCCAACCCAAGTCTACTCTTGAAGAGCAAGAGTGTAGGGTCATCCTCGGGCGCGGCGTCGGCATCGGCGCTGTGGCTGCTGGGGGGGTGCGCCGAAAGCCTGTCCGCCATCATATTCGGCCAGCGAGACTTGATCGCATTGTTGAGGGAGGCGGCGTGATAGTGGCTTTCATTGCTGGTGGGTCGCGATAGATTCGGGTTGAGGGGATGGCTCATCGGGACCGAGTTCGCTGCGGGAAAGGGCCCCTCGCAGGCGATGAGGGACGACGGGCGACCCCAGTCTCCAGAACTTCGTACAACGTGCGCCGGCAAGCAAAATGTACATTCATCGAATCCAAGGTACGCGCAGAATACAGTGAGCTAATTTGTTTGATGGAATTCGATGGTTGGAAGCGCTTGCGAGATGCCGGTTATGACGTGCGTTCCCTGCCAAATCTCCCGCGAGGTTGAGGTAGAGCGCACCAGGCGGAGAGGCCGCAGTCACGTGGCCCCGCTGCGAATTGTACCTAAGGTACCGTGGACGGGTCTGGCATCCATAGCTGAACTCGAGCAAGCAACGCTGGCCAGGCTCGCAAGCTAATAGCTAGAGCACCAACGCACCAACGCACCACCTTGACCTTCATTTTTCGTTGCCAACTACCTAGGTAATTACTGCAGCTGGACTTCTGCATGCTTCAGAGATCCTCGGTCTTCTCTGGTATGAGGTAGCGCCGGCATGCGTATACGGAAAGCCTTTGCTGGTATGCCACGTTTGCCTCGATGCCTTTGCTTTCGGAATAGACCCTCTAGTAAAAGAACATTCAAGCTGATTGACAGACAGGGGCCTTTGTGATAACATGTCTCGCCGCCGCATATTTGGGTCTGGCGCCCATGCAAATCCCTCAAGCATATCAGAGTGACAAAGTCCTCCATTTTCTTACCTTTTTCATAATCACCGTATGCTGTCTCCCCCACCAATTGGGATAACAGCTACTGAGTAAAGCAGACATCTTTCTATTGGATATTGGAAACGAATAGACGGCGGCAATTACAGTTTACACTCTTAGTATGCACGGCGTTCCTGGGTATTGGCTCAGAAATTCTGCAAGGGTTTCTTCCTGTACGTGACAGGTTCACTCCAGACCACTTCTACTCATAAGTGAGAAGCTAACAATCCGCAGAACGGCCGTGAATTTGATCTCTACGACATCATCGCAAACGTAACGGGCTCTCTAGCAGCAGTGGGCCTCTCGAGCTGGTACCACAAGCGCATGCTCGAAAGGAAACGTCAAGCAAAGTACGATGCAGTACCGGGGGAGGAAGGCGCCGATGCAGATCTAGAGCTAGGCGAAGGTATTGGACCGCAGGAAACTGGAGTTGCCGACACGGCTGGTGCTGTAGTGACGACAGATGACAACTGGGACAATGATGCAGATAACTGGGAGGAAGAGGACCATACTACCGGCACCGAGAGCGCCGAAGGAGACGGAAAGACTACACCCAATACCTCGGTTGACACGGAGTTAGCGAATGGGAAAAAGCGTGATGACTAACTTCTCATGATTACATTCTGTATTATTTTAGACGGGTCTGATTCGATTATTCCATGTAACGTTCAGAGATTACGCATGGCCCGACGACGATGTTAATAGGGATTCTGCCCGGCTCGATTTAAGAGCTCAGATATTTTGCATTGTACTCGAAGCGTGTACAGATGAATTCATGCCGTGTCCCAAGTTCATGCGCCTGTCTGGTGATGCTGCCCAGGTGAAGTTTCAATGTCGACATAGCAGGCATGACGTCGCATTCCCTATCGTACTTTCTCGACTTCCAACGCCAAGCCCCTACTGCCCTGCCCCGCCTGTGGTTCTAGCGGCTTGCTGTGGGTTGACTTTCTTGCCATCCTTATTATATCTAACGCGTGGGGGAGGAGCACGATTGCGGCGACCCTCGCGTGAGCGCACACTACAGATCTGTCAGGAACTTCGCCTTGAATGTAGGTGGGCATATAGAACGCACCGGACAATCTTGCCGTGAATTGCGCATGAAACGCAGTACTGGAGCTTGAGGTACATCTTTGGAACAGTATACTCGGGGAAGACGGAAGCGTCAGATATATCACCTGCGGGAGGTATGAGTACACTGCTGCATGCACAAATGCCCTCTGGTCGGGTCTATTGAGTAGGAGAACCTACGAATGGCGGCAGATTCGACCATGTTCCTTATTGTAAATCTCTTGATTGCTTTGTCCTTGGGGGTGCATCTTGAGCAGTTTGAGCAGCGAATAGGCTTAACGTGACCGCGGCCCTTCTTATTGCGTCCGCTGTGAAACTGTTAGGGCTTTATCATGTTTGAGCCGAGAAACACGTACTTGGAAGCCCGCTTTTTGACCATGGTGGGCAGATATGAGTCTCAGTTTGAAGTCTCTTAACGTGCACCGCAGCGATACCTCAGCGAATATTGCGGGTGTGCTCGGTTGACCGGAGATTGGTTTATCCGCAGCATCCATCTTCACGTGCTGACGAGGACCCACCCCGGTGGACCCTGGCAGGGTGGCAGTTGCGCTAAATTTACCGGATCAAAACAAACCTCCCTGCGACCACTCCGGACATTCACAAAACCTTTTGATAGAGTTTCGACGTTTCTGAGAACGGTCTGCTACCTTTGACAGACCTCGCACTGCACGTCAGTCCGGTCTTGCCAAATTTGGGGCTGTTTATCCTGCTTCTGCCAGGCTAATCCTGGCACCTGGGCAACGGACTCAGATACGTGATTTCCCGCGACTTCCCCCGGTTCCCAGATCTCACTTTTCTTTCCTACGATCTCGCCCTCATATCGTTTTACGAGATTCAGACTATTCCCGGATCGCTTGGAAACCCAAATCCGCAGATTGAACGTCAGCCACTATGTCTGCTACAGGTACCCTTCGGGGTACGCCCAAAGGCCGAGGCCAAGTGCCCTTTACAAACAGCCCGTCGAATATACCACGTCCGGCTTTGGAGTCACACCCAAGTTCCGCACAGAGCGATGCCGGCTCGGGCATCAGCGCAAGCCGGCAAAAACAGTCGAAACGGGACGAGGTCAGCTTCATCCTCCAACATTATCCTTTGCCCGTTATGCTGACTTCTGGAGAAGGCTATCCGCCGGAAAATTGAGACAGATCTTAACAAGAAAAGGCACACGACCGCTCGTGCCAGACATACACGAAAAGCGCCTCCCGGTACAGTCCTTGCTCTCAAGCCCAGCCAGGCGCTCCAGATTAAGCCAAATACCACGGTTGCGGAGGCCGCACAGCTAATGGCTGCGAAGCGTGAAGACTGCGTACTCGTCACCGATGATGATGAGAGGATTGCTGGTATTTTCACAGCGAAGGATCTTGCGTTCCGTGTTGTTGGAGCTGGAGTTAAAGCTCGCGATGTAACCATTTCAGAGATCATGACGAAAAACCCGCTTTGTGCCAAAACAGACACCAGTGCTACAGATGCGCTAGATTTGATGGTTCGAAAAGGTTTTCGACATCTGCCAGTCATGGACGAGAACCATGATATCTCCGGCATTCTCGACATCACCAAATGTTTCTACGACGCTATGGAGAAGCTTGAGAGAGCGTACAGCTCTTCAAAGAAACTCTACGATGCGCTTGAGGGTGTGCAGGCCGAATTGGGCTCCAGTCAGCCTCAACAGGTTATTCAGTACGTCGAAGCGGTCAGGAACAGAATGTCGGGGCCAACCCTCGAATCTGTACTTAATGGCTTGCCGCCCACTACCGTGTCTGTCCGAACTTCTGTCAAAGAGGCAGCTCAACTGATGAAAGAGAATCACACGACTGCCGTGCTAGTTCAGGATCAAGGCTCCATTACTGGTATTTTCACGAGCAAAGATGTCGTCTTGCGGGTCATTGCTGCCGGACTGGACCCGGCCAATTGCAGTGTCGTTCGCGTCATGACCCCTCACCCAGATTTTGCCCCGATGGACATGAGTATTCAAGCTGCTCTTCGAAAAATGCATGATGGCCATTATCTTAACCTTCCCGTCATGAGTCCTGAAGGCGAAATTGTTGGTATGGTGGACGTACTCAAGCTTACATACGCAACCTTGGATCAGGTAGGAAAGCACGGAATGTTCGATTCTGAGACATGCTAATAACTATGCATAGATCAATACTATGTCGACTGGTGATAGTGAAGGCCCGGCCTGGAACAAGTTCTGGCTTTCTCTTGACAACGAGAGTGACTCCATGGTCTCTGGAGATCACAACCGTAGTCACGCAACTCATACTCCAGATGCGCGCTCTCTCATGTCCCCGGACCTCCACCGGCCCGGTATGATGGATCGCGGGGATAGCGTACTCCCCACAGACTCCGCGTCCCATACGGGAGCAGATTCGCCGGAGCTTGACTTGTCGGCCCCCGGCGCAACCCCTGCGCCAATTGAAGATACGCCTTTCGCATTCAAATTCAAATCTCCAGGTGGCCGCATCCATCGGTTGCAAGTGGTTGCATCTGCGGGTCTTGAACAGCTCATTTCAACCGTCGCAGAGAAGCTTGGTCACGAGGCCGATTCCATTGGAGGAGTACCGACGTTCGAAGAGGGTAAACTTAGTCAGACGGGATTTGCATTGAGCTACATGGACAACGAAGGCGATACTGTCTCCATAACGACAGATCATGACCTACTAGAGGCTATCACCATGGCTCGGTCAGGTCATAGGGAGAAAGTTGATCTTTTTGTCCATGACCCTACACAACCTCCACACACAGCAACTGTGGATCCGGCCCCGCAACTACCGGCGCCGGTGGAGACGCAACAGACCGTTCGGGAAAGGAGAAGACAAGTGGATGAAGACGAGGAGCAGGAAGAAGAAGAGATCGATCGACGCCGACGCGAGAAGCGTACGGCTTCTCAGCCAAAGCAGGACGAGCAGCTTATTCAGGGTGTACCGAATGAGCTGCTACTTCCTGGAGCGATAGTCACGCTCGCTGTTGTTATAATTGGAGTTTTTGCCATCAGTCGATCCACGAGTCGGTGATTTTACGCGAAGTCCTGGGGAATTGGGGAATGATTTCGAGTTCATGATATCCTTTCGTACGACATTACCATAGGCAGGCGTTGTAGTATCGTAGCACAAGCAACAGTGATGACATACCTTCGCATATCTACCTACAATTGACACTCTCGATGCTCGAGGATGATTTTCAGTCGCGGCGACTTTGCAGTCAGCACCGAATGACG
The DNA here is from genome assembly GCA_021030935.1 of Astrothelium subdiscretum. NCBI lineage: Eukaryota > Fungi > Ascomycota > Dothideomycetes > Trypetheliales > Trypetheliaceae > Astrothelium > Astrothelium subdiscretum. Next base: position 26,869 of record JAGFMW010000081.1, on the reverse strand, counting down.
AAAACGGCTGCCTAAGGTCTTTCCCCCTGGCAAGTTGTGCTCAGCTTTCGCCCGACACGCCGCGCACGCGTCTGGCAATTTTCTTAACGCCAACAAACACCCCGCCAAAATTTATCTACTTGCAACGCTCCGAGTTGGGCACTCCCCATCGTTCCCTTAGCTTCATGCAACGATTGAACTCTTGTGCGCAGTTGGGGAAATTTTGCAAAATTCGGCACGGCGCATTCACTGGCGACCTCGACCTCCCTTGCAGCACCGGTTCGACATCCATCTTCTCCGCGCCAAATTGATTGAAATAGACACATCTCGAGTCCCCAATATGTCGGTGCTTCCGCCGGATGTGCACCGAGCCCTAGCTCAGTTACTGCAAGCCTTACAGTCTGCTGATAATGTCATAAGAACTCAGGCCGAGGAAGAGCTCAGTTCAGGATGGGTCGCTTCACGGCCAGAAGTCCTCATGATGGGCCTGGCAGAGCAAATACAAGGCTCCGAGGACGTTGGAGTGAGATACTACTGCAATTGATGCTTCATGCGACGGATTTTTGGGCTAATGAATTCATTATTACAGATAAGATCATATGCTGCCGTGCTCTTTCGCCGTATGTCTATGAAGCCGCGAAAGGATCCCTCTGCAGACGAGACCAAGGAGCTCTTCATTACATTACCGGCTGAGGCACGATACGCGACACAGGCAAAATTACTTCAAGCCCTTTCAGGAGAGCGCGACACGTCGATACGGAACAAAATCGGCGACGCGGTCGCAGAAGTTGCAAGACAATATACAGATGACGGTAGGCTTCTAGCAAGGCATGCGTAGAGTATTATTGACGTCTCATTTGCTTCAGGCAAAGAACAATGGCCCGAGGTTCTCGGTGCGCTCTTTCATGCTAGTCAATCGACCGACGCAGGCCAGCGAGAAACGGCTTTCCGGATATTCGAGACAACGCCAGGTATCATTGAGAAGCAGCACGAGGGCGCTGTGCTAGAAGCATTCATGAAAGGGTTCAAAGACCCCGAGGTTTCTGTGAGACGCACCTATATCCTTATCGGAGTCCTACTAAGTGTTTTGAGGTTCGACTCGCTGCCGTGGCAGCCTTCGCCTCGTTTTTCCGTTCTATAACCAAGAAGGCGCAACAAAAATATTACCCCTTAATACCCGAAATCCTTAACATATTACCTCCGATCAAAGACTCACAAGACTCGGAACAGCTCACGAAAGGATTAATTGCTTTAATAGAGCTTGCTGAGGCGGCTCCAAAAATGTTCAAGAACTTGTTTTCCGATCTCGTTCAATTTAGTGTGCAGGTCATTCAGGATAAAGATTTAGACGACTCGACAAGACAGAATGCGCTTGAGCTCATGGCAACTTTTGCAGACTACGCTCCACAAATGTGCAAGAAGGACCCCTCATACACCAGAGCAATGGTGGAGCAATGTCTGTCTTTAATGACGGATGTCGGGGTTGACGATGATGATGCTGAAGAATGGAACGCCTCGGAAGACGTACGTCGCATACAAAACGCATCTCATGAGATTTCGCTGATTCAGGTAGCTCGATCTGGACGAGAGCGACATGAACCATGTAGCTGGAGAACAATGCATGGACCGACTCGCAAATAAGCTCGGAGGTCAGGCCCTTCTGATGCCCACATTCCACTGGCTGCCGCGAATGGTGGCTTCTCTAGCATGGCGTGACCGGCATGCTGCACTCATGGCTGTTTCTGCAATATCCGAGGGATGCCGGGAACTCATGGAGGGCGAGCTGGATAAAGTCCTGGATCTTGTAGTACCAGCTCTCACGGATCCGCATCCACGGGTACGGTGGGCCGGCTGCAATGCTTTGGGACAGATGAGTACAGACTTTGCTGGTACGATGCAGACGAAGTACCACCAGGTTGTGCTCCCAAACATCATTCCAGTATTGAACTCCCCGGAGCCTCGCGTGCAATCACATGCTGCTGCTGCGTTGGTGAACTTTTGTGAGGAGGCTGAAAAGGAGATTCTAACCCCTTATCTCGATACCCTACTCGAACGTCTCCTCAACCTATTAAAGTCGCCAAAGCGGTTTGTGCAGGAGCAGGCCTTGTCGACCATTGCGACAGTAGCCGATTCCGCAGAGGAGGCATTTGCGAATTACTACGGTACGCTCATGCCACTGCTGTTCAGTGTGCTCAGGGAAGAGCAATCAAAGGAGTACCGACTATTACGCGCCAAGGCCATGGAATGTGCCACGCTTATCGCACTAGCCGTCGGCCAAAAGCGTATGGGACCAGATGCACTTGCTCTCGTTCAACTACTAGGTCAAATCCAGCAGAACATCACGGATCCAACCGACCCTCAGTCCTCTTATCTCCTCCATTGCTGGGGAAGAATGTGCCGGGTTCTCAATGCGGACTTTTTGCCCTATCTTCCCCACGTCATTCCACCGTTGATGGAGCTTGCCGGCGCCAAGGCTGATCTTCAGCTTCTTGAAGACGACGATCAAGTGGCGAAGATCGAGAGTGAGGAGGGCTGGGAATTGGTTCCACTCAGGGGGAAAGTCGTTGGCATCAAGACCAGTACGTTGGATGACAAGCACATGGCTATTGAGCTTATTGTCATCTACGCCCAAACTCTTCAAGCCGGCTTTGAGCCTTATGTTAACGATATCATGCGTAAGATTGCATTACCTGGTCTTGGCTTCTTCTTCCATGAGCCCGTCCGCGTTGCCTCCGCGAAAGCCGTTCCTCAGCTACTCAGTGCCTACAAAGCTGCTCACGGTGTACAATCTCCGCAGTTCATTGACCTGTGGGCCGAGACAGTAGACAAAGTCTCCGAACTACTTACCAGTGAACCCGCAATCGAAACCCTTGCGGAGATGTACCAATGCTTCTACGAGTCCCTCGAGGTCGTCGGCAAGAACAGCCTCAACGCGCAACAGATGGGCGTCTTCATCGAATCCGCCAAATCCGTGCTCGAAGACTTCCAACAGCGCGTCAAGGACCGCGAAGCCGACGCCCGCGACCGCGCCGAAGACGGCGAAGAGGAGTCGGAAGAGGTCATCTTCGCCATCGAAGACGACCAGTCCCTCCTCAGCGACATGAACAAGGCCTTCCACATCGTCTTCAAGAACCAAGGCACCAGCTTCCTGCCGCACTGGGAGCGGCTCATGCCCTTCTACGACGCCTTCATCCACCACCCGGACCCGACGCAGCGCCAGTGGGCCCTCTGCATCATGGACGACGTCCTCGAGTTCTGTGGACCCCAGAGCTGGACCTACTCCAACCACATCATCCAGCCGCTCATCGACGGCATCCGCGACGACGTCCCCGCCAACCGGCAGGCGGCCACGTACGGCGTCGGCGTTGCGGCCCAGCGCGGCGGCGAGGCCTGGAGCGCGTTCGTTGCGGCCGCGATTCCGGAGCTGTTCCAGGTGGTGCAGCGGCCGAATGCGCGCAAGGACGACGACGTGTTTGCGACGGAGAACGCGTGCGCGAGTATTGCGAAGATCTTGCATTTCAATTCGGCCAAGGTGGCGAATGTGGGGCAGGTGGTGGAGGCGTGGGTGGATACGCTGCCGGTCGTGAATGATGATGAGGCGGCGCCGTATGCGTATAGCTTTTTGGCTAATCTCATCGATCAGTAAGTTTGAACCTCCCCCCCCCCTTCTCCCCCCTTGCCCTGTCCTTGGATTGTTATAGATCCTCGGGCAAAGCGACACGAGACTTATAAATCGATAGACAAAACCCCGCAGTCCTGGCAAAAGGCGCGAAATGCTTTACGGACATATGCCTCGCCCTCGACGCCGAGACGTTGCAGGGCGGAACCGCTTCCCGTATCGTTCAAGCAGGGAAGAACCTCGTCCAGATTGCACAATTGGACGCCAATGCGCTGTTGAGCCAGTTGTCTCCAGAGGCACAAGGGACCGTGCGAGCAATGTTTGGTTGAGTGGGAGGGACATTGCGTGGATTGGCATAGGAAAGGGAGAAAGACAAGAAAGGGTTTAGGGAATCAAGGCAGCGTCTGGGAGCATTACGCATGGGAGTGGCGCAGAGATTGTACTTCCTGGTCGAGGTCATGGAAGGGCGTTCGAAAGGCTTTGAGGATGGATTCTCTTTTGCTTCCCTTTTCTCATAGATACCTCACTGGTGGGACCTGACGCCTTGGCTCACATCGGGTCTGTGGTATAGGTATGGGGAAAATTGCTCACTACAGTTTGCGCTGCACGAGTCCAAAAACGTTGAATGTGACTAGGCCACATTACCTGCGACATGAGAATGCAATTCTTATTTGCCAGAAATCTATTTGTACAATACCATCTGCTGCCGGAGATGGCTCATATGGAGGACGTTATCATCTCCGTGGCATACCTCGTCCTCGCCCCCTTAGTACCCTGTTCGCTGCACCCGGAGGTAGCCCTCTTTGTGGTGCTTGTGGCTGCTGTGATTCTTCGTTTTCTGTTGGCTCGTCAGCATACATCACCTCAACTTCCCATTTGCGAACTCACTTATCGTCTCATCCACACTCAAGATTAGACACGCCGCCTCCACGGCCGCTTGAATCGCGTTGACCTTCACCAGCGCGGGTTCCCATACAAACGCCTCCATATTATCTCGAACTCCTTCATTGACAAAATCCACACCCGCCCAAATGTTCCCCTTCCGATGCTCCACCCTTAACCGATTCAATATGTCCGTCGCATCGAATCCCGCATTATCGCAGAGTTGCCTCGGAATGATCTCAAGCGCCTTTGCAAAACTCTTGATGATGCTCTGCTGCTTATGCGGGATATTCTTATCCGCATATTGATGCAGATACTTACTAACCTCCATCTCACACGCTCCTCCTCCAGCAACAATCGTACGGTTCGTAAGCGCCCGTTTCACGATCATGATCGCATCGTGCAAGGACCGCTCCACCTCAGCAATGAACTGCTCCGCGCCGCCCCGGAGCACAAGCGTGCACGTCTTGGCCCCGGGACACCCGCTGAAGAAATTGAATCGCTGGTCTCCAACCTGCCGCTCCTCGAACAGCGCGCATGTCCCCAGATGTTCGGGCGCGATATCGGAGCAGGTTGACTGGATCGCGGCGCCGGTGGCGAGGACGACGCGGTCCAGGTCCGCGGCGGCGACGCGGCCGGCGCAGAAGATGTCGCGGTCGGCGAAGTACTGGGTGGCGAGGTCGCCGATGGGTAGCTTGGAGAGCACGACCTTGGCGCCAGTCGCGTGCAGGGCTTCCATCTTGTTGAAGATGATCTGCCATTCGGCGTCGACGATGGCCTGGTACTCGGAGACCTGGTCGATGCGGACCTCGGCGTTGTCCTTTTCCGACTTGAGCTCGAGCTCGACGTTCAGGCAGACGATTTTGGGGTTCGTGAACGTCTTGGGTTGTTGCTCGAAGCCGGCGTAGGAGAAGGTCTTCTTGAAGGCGACGCCGTCGACGAAGAGCGAGTCTTGGAGACCGCCACCGGTGACTTTTTTGATGCCGATGAGGCGCTCGTTGAGGTCGTCTTGGTCGAGGGAGAGGACGGCGTCGACGACCATTTTGGTGAAGAATGAGGCATTGCGGTGGATGAGCTTGCTGCTCATGGCAGTAGCGGCGAGTTTGCGGAGGGTTTCGCGTTGGTTCGATTCGGTCGTGCTGACGGCGATTTCTTTGATCTTATTGACGGCCATTCTGGAGGCGAGGCGGAGTCCTTTGATTATGGTTTGACTGCTCACACCTTGTTCCACATACTCTTTTATTTCCTTCAGTATTTCGCCGGCAAGCACCACGACGGATGTTGTGCCATCTCCAACTTCTGCGTCTTGTGACCGAGCAATGTCTGTGAGTATTCGCGCTGCAGGGTGGACAATATCCAAGAGCTATGGCATTTCAGTCTTCATTCCAGCAGATCGTTGTACTATGAATTTACCTTCATCACAGTTGCCCCATCGTTTGTGATTGTTTGCTTGCCATTCTCGTCAACTAACAGAAGGTCGCCGCCATAGGGGCCTAATGTTCCTCTTATTGTGGATTGGACGGCGAGACAGGCATTGATATTAGAAACGACCTGACCCTTGCCTTGCGATTGGTCGGTGCCTGTAGAAAAGTTAGCGTCGTATGCAAACCCATGCCTTGAGCTCTACAGAACGGACCTTCTTTTAATACGAGGATGGTTGGAGTTTGCCCTCCAAAAGACATTTTCGGGGAGTATCAGCTTAATGAGAAGGGAAATGGAGTATGATGGTACAACAGAGAAGTAGTTCCCAGATGTACGGCGGGCGTGGGAGTGTGGGAGGATGTATTGGTCTTGATATCAAATCATCCAGAAATTCTCATGAGGCTCGGACGCGCCTCCAGAGCTTGACGCGAGGCCGGAGAAACAATGATCCAGATAAAAAAGAGCAGCGCAGCCTGAACAGGGATGAACCTCACATGCATTAGTGGATGTTTCGAACTCTTCTGCTCTGGTCGCTCGTCCGAGAAATCCCTACAAGACACTCAGGTCTGGCCAAGCTCCCGCTTGGAAATACCTTGCTGCCTGTACAACCACCGTCGACTTCATCCACCATATTTCTCTTCTTCCGTACCAAGCTTCATATGGCTTCCCTTTCTCTGCCTTTCTGCCGAGACTGAGTCTCCCATTTACCCAACTTCTTTTGCCGGAATTTATTTTTCTCTTTACGTCACCGCTCGAACGGCGGCTTTGGAGCAACCTTGGAACCCCAACACATGCACATGACCCTATGTTCGACATCAATCTCATGATCGTTGAGACGCAAAGTGGTGGGCAGCCGTCTCTCAGCTGAGCCTCCAAGAATTTTCTTGCTCTCTATTCTACAAAAAATAGAAATTTTCCCGCATCGGCTGGCATGAAAATTGAGCCTTGTTTACACCTAGAAAGATCAACGCCGTAGCTCCATAGCTCCATAGCTCGACGGCTGTTTACTCAATTATCATGGCGCTTGGCGTCATGATACCCGAAACGGCAACTCTCAAGCCTGTAGTCTGGCAGAGAGACATGGAGTATCTCAGATCTAGATGTACTGCAACCTTTTAGTCAACCTTCCTATTTTCACTTGTTTGACAATTTTTATAGTACCGATCGTCCCCGAAACAGCCTCTCTTCTGGCGCCCAGCATCGACCTCACCATTCCGTCCACCATCAAACGCTCCAGCAAGATCTCTTCTGCCAAACGCAGCTCTGTCTCCACCAGCTCCTCCAACCAACGAAGCTCCTTTCTCGTATCACGTGACCTCCCAAGCCGCAGCAGCTACCGTAGCGAAGGTCGCTCATCTCTCCTCCTCGACCTCCCCGTCGAGATACGCCATCAAATCTTGCGCTACTTGCTGCCCTGTCACAATGGCAGCCGGTACTACCGCGTCTACACCGACTGCGACACCACCATCGTGGGCCCGACCTACAACCGCGAACCGACGCCTCCAAACCAGCCCTCCTCTGCTCGCCATGCCACCACCACCAGCAGCGCCGCCCTCGCACGGCCGCCCACCCTCCGCAAGAAGAAGGCCAAGCACCCGCTCGCCGTCATGCGCCTGAACCGCCAGATCTACCTCGAGTGCCTCGGCATCGTCTACTCGGAGAAGCTCTTCCACTTCGTCGGCACCGCGTACCTGCCTGTGCTCGAGTTCTTCCGCCGCCTGTCGCCGGACGCGCGCGAGATGGTGCGCAAGGTGCGGCTGACGCTGCTGAAGCCCGGCGCGGACGGGCAGCCCAGCAGCATCGGGACGGGCTTTGGGGGCGCGCTGACGAAGGCGGGGTTGGACCGGCTGTGTCAGGAGATTCACGATCAGCTGCCGGGCCTCGAGGTGCTGAAGTCGGATCCGTGGGTCTGGATGTGAAAAAGGAGAAAAGGGGTGGAGACGACAGGTAGGGTCGGGAAGTATAACTTCGTGAAAGCATTCGTTGAAGATTCGAACCGATAAATACGTCACGCTACGCATGGTTGGCGACGGACTAGGATGGCAAGCGACCGACTGGCTTTTTCATCCTATGTCGGGCCTATTTATTTCTGCTCGTGGACGCGGTACTCGCAGGTGCCCTCTGGAATGCTGAGTGGCTCGTTTCCTCCGGGCCGACCCATGCTGCGGACGACCGGAGCCAGGGCCTCCATTATGCCTATCTACATCATACTCCTTTCTCAGATGATTATTTGCTCTTCCTTGGCGATTTTACCTTTTGCTTTCGTTTGCGCCGGCGCAGAGTTACTTGCGTCAGGGCTGCTGTTCTTCCGTGCGGGCATTATGACCGAGTCTGATTTCTTTTTAACTTCTTACAGGGCATACAGCAAGATGGACGCATTTCAGCCTTTCTAATTGTCGAGCGATTTATTAGAACTGCTCCTAAGGCGTTGGTTCACGGACATGGGTCGAATCTGGGCTGGGTGGGGTCATCTCTGGCGTGTTCGTGTGGGTAGCTACTGTATAACGTCTCGGAATATAAACGACTTGCACAGCTAAACTCCATCGATTCCTTTCGCGCCTACTCTATACACCGTTTGAAGAGACTAGCGACCCCTTCGTCAATTCCTCCGTTCACGCCTCCGTTCCCACAACAAACGCCGGAGTATTGTACAGTATATACATGAGAAAAGCCCCTCTGAGCGATAATCCGGTGTGCCCGATATCGCTCCAAGATAGAAGGTTAAAATTTACTTTCGAATATCAATACCGAAATCAAGAGACATGAGATCGGCATCGCCATATCTCTTCGGATCGTTATCATATGTCTCTCAATCCAACTCTTCTGCCCGCCTACGCAAACCGCACCACTCTCTTCATTCCCCCACCGCCAACCTCGCTCACACCTTCCACGCCTGCTGCTCCCTCTCTCTTCCTCCACCTTGCCATCCTTGCCTCCCGCGCCTCTCTTGCCCGCCACTCCATGACCTGTTGGCGGCGCCGCATTTGCCGCGCGAGCGCGAGCTGTGGACTTGGCTTGAAGCCAATACCGTTGATGCCATAGCCATCATCATCAGGCGTATCAAGCGTATGGCTAATGAGATGGCCGGTGATCTCGGCTGGCTTCCAGGTCAGGGCTGTCGGGGAAAGGGGTGAGGTTGGGGAGAAGGGGACAGGGAGCGTTGAGGGGTTGAGGCTAGAACTGGAAGAAGGATTGGAGGACACGTTTGAGGAGGATGCCGATGTGGAGACGGTCGCGTTGGCTCCGGTATCTGAAGTAATCGAGGAAGGCGGTTTTGTAACGGTGACAGTTATGGGAGCACGTGAGATGGCAATCGGAGGAGGACGATGCGGCGGAGGAGAGCGGTCAGTGGGTTGGAGAGTAGAGGTCGCGACTGAAGGCGTTGATGGCATCAAGAGACTCTGTGGGCCTGGCACTGGAGAAGTGGTAGCAGACTTCGCAAGGCTGGAAGCCAGGGATGGTGAGGCCGTCTGTGGCAAACGTCGAGGCGATGTGTGCTGCGATGGCGGAGAGAGAATAGGAGACTCGTTGAGCGGACGATGATGTTCATTTGCGATAGCAGAAGGGGTGACGCGACGACAATCGACTCGCTCAGAGGGCGGAGGTGCAGAGGAAGAACGCCGGCGTCGTTCAGGCACATTGGTGTTTGAAGGTCGCCGACGGAATACAGCTGTGTGACGTACTCGAGGCTGTCTTGGGACGTCGTATGTGGGCTTGAACTTTTTGGCGAGGCTCGGTGCATCTGTACTTCCTCCAAATGATATTTTAGGAATCCCCCCTCGTATTCGAAAATCTTGAAGTTGGCGAGCGATTGCGCTGCGAGGACTATCTTCTTCAGCCTGCCGGGTTACGACAGGATATATGGGAGTCACATTGAGTCGGGGTGCAAATTGAGAATGTGTAGAGTCGGAATCGTCCCGCTTTCGTTTGGGTGAAATGCGCGGAGGGTGGTCTTCATTTAGAGAAGCCATTGTGTCGTTGTTGTTGTTGGCGGCGATAGATTGAGGCTCTTGATCAGCGGAAAGCCGCATAATAAGCAAAGTCAAGTTGAGAGAGCAAGCAGGATGCGCAAGGACCACCGCAAGTGGAACAAAGGTTCGAAGAGGGGCACAGGGCCAAAACAAGAGATGAGGCTGGTTCAGGAAGTCGATGTTGGTGTTTTGAGAGGACAGACTGGAGATTCGTGTTGGTCCTTGGCCAGGAATAGAACTGCCCCGCGCTAGTCGCTCGCTTACCTTGCAGATCGTCACGCGAGCCTGCAGGGCTAAGTGCGTCATCCAACCAAACCACTCTCAGCATCCTCGCTTCAGCCCGGAATCTTTTCTTTCCGGTCTGAACCACAGCTGCCACCCTTCCGATGAGATCACGCCCTTTCCATCATCTTTCTAGAAGCCCTTCTCGAAGCTCGTCCATCTCCCCCACGCCGCTACCGCTTGTCTCAAGGCCGGACGCAGGGGAGTGCACGGCTGTGGTGGCCTTGACCCTTTTATTTTGCTTCATAATGAGCGTCCGTAGCACGAAGTGGGATGCGACTTTCACGTCCCAAGTTTCAGGCGAAGTGGTGTACACCGTAAGAAGAGAATGAAACGTGGTACAGGATTGTGTGTGGAGATAATTGACCCGCTGTCGGCCATTTCATATGGTCGGCCGACCGCCGGCGCAGGATGATATTGGAGACGGAGATAGATCCTCAAGCTTCCTCCCCATTCCGGCGTTGCCGCTTGGAGATGTCCCGACTCAATCCTCCTCGGCCACAGGAAAACGGCTCCAAGGTTGTCAAGACGAAATCCCTATTAACGGATTTCGTGCAACTTGTGCCTAGTTGAATGTGGTGTTGGAGCAGATCCGGAGTGAACAGAACTCGAGGGGCGACTACAGCGGTCCGGCAAATAGACTTTATGCAACATGATACCCCTCGCTTTGGTTTTGAACGCGAGATGGATGACTGGCTCACTCGGAGTAGAGCAAATGGACACCAGGAGTTTTCGAATTGGCCATCACCAGAATTTCCACCAGTTTCGTGGTTTCTTCTGTTCTTCTTCTTTCCGATCGGCTTCCTCCTTGGCCTTCCTTCTCTCCTCCCGAGCCGCTTTCATCCTCGCCTCTCTATCGGCTCTCTTCTCATCCATGAGTTGTACGGCGCGCTTCATTCCATCCTTTTCCATTCCCCTTCTGACCTGGCAATATTCGTATGAGAGAAAGGACAGGATGCAAAACGTCCCCACGGTCCAGTTTGCAGCTTTTTTGACAGGTGCTAGAATTCAGTGTCAGAACTCAAATCGCAAGATAATTGATTGCATGTAAAGAAGGGCCATTCTAGCAGGCGACATACCTCCCAGTACAGCCCATACTACGCCGGCAGCGGCGCCAGAAGGAATGCCAGTCAAAAGTGCATCTCGTACACATGGCTTCTTGTGTATTTCTTGGAAATCTTCCAATTTGATCGTTTTCGCAGCATCAATTGCTGTCACAGGTTTGGCTTGCCCTCCAGCAGTATGCTCTGTACCCCCTGGCATAACATTCGGATTTTGGGCAGGTCGAGCAACACCAATGTCTTTGCCGGCCTGCGGCTCATCAGACGTCCTCTGTTGTGGACTTTGCGAAGCATTTGGTGCAGCAGGAAAACCCTCCCTCGTGTCGTCTGCCATACTATGAAAATTTTAAAAAGTCAGGCGGTGACGTTGACGGAAGCTCAAGATAGAAAGTTGAGCGAACTACGGAGTACAGGGGTCAACAACACGCTAACGAGCTTGGGCCAACAACGTCGCGTCCCGCGTCACTACACGCGTTAATGACTTTTGACTCTATCTGAGCACGTATCAATGGAACGCGAAACAACTTCAACTTGGATATTTAGACCGCGGATCGAATGATTTCATCGCCATGAAAATGGACTGACAGAACTCGCCTACAATTCACCTATTTCGCCGGCCACAAATGCAGACTATATCTCAACATGGCCCCACGTCGCGCTGGTCAACCATACCGACGAGTCTTCAAAAATGGCAAAAGCTCATACGGTGATCGCCAGCCCAGGACAGTGGAACAGTCATCACTACGATCTAGTGAGATCTCCTCCCAAAATGAAAAACTGGAAGCCACGCGACTCGCTCATCGCATCGATGAGTCCATGGGATTTGCTCGCTTTGAAGCGGGAAAGAAAAGAGTGGGATGGCTGTGCAATATGCACAGTACAAGTGTGGAGGATCAAAAATTACCGAGCGGAAGGGCTGCAGTCGATTATTATTTCATTGAGGAAGACGGCGGAACATTCAAAGCGACAGTGGAATATGATCCATACTTCTTAATTGCTGTTAAGAAGAACAAGGAACTCGAGGTCGAAGAATGGTGTCGCAGACAGTTTGAGGGTCTTGTCAAAGGCGTCAAGAAGGTCGAGAAAGAAGATTTGCAAATGCCGAACCATCTCCTTGGATATCGGCGGTCATTCCTCAAACTCTCGTTTGCAAACGTTAGCGATTTGTTGAATGTTCGAAAGGTCCTCATGCCGATTGCTGAAAAGAATAAAAAGAATCTGAGTGCTATGGATACGTATGCCGAAGTCGCGAGTGCCAATGCGGGTATGGACATATTTGATGATGACCAAGCTTACGAGAAACGGCCGAATGGCGCTGTGGATGCCAGCGAATATATCGTCGATATGCGAGAGTTCGACGTTCCTTATCATGTGCGAGTTGCAATAGACAAAGGTTTGTTGACCACAAAGCCAACCTCATTACCGTGCTAACATCATCCAAGATATACGGGTCGGTAAATGGTATACAGTCGAAGCTAAACATGGCATTATTTCCCTATCTTGTATCGAAGAGCGAGTGCAACGTCCGGATCCAGTCATTATGGCCTTCGACATTGAGACGACGAAGCTTCCATTAAAGTTCCCGGATGCCGTGATTGACCAGATAATGATGATTTCGTACATGATCGATGGCCAAGGCTTCCTCATTACGAACCGCGAGATCGTATCAGAGGATATTGCCGATTTCGATTACACGCCAAAGGCAGAATTCGAAGGCCCTTTCATGGTGTTCAATGAACCGGACGAAAAGGGGGTCCTAGAGCGCTTCTTCGAACACATCAAAGAAGCAAAGCCAACCGTTATGGTCACTTACAACGGAGACTTCTTTGACTGGCCATTTGTGGAAGCAAGAGCTAGCGTCCAGGGTATCGACATGTACCAAGAGATTGGGTTCCGAAAGAATAGCGAAGATATATATCAGTCAGATTATTGTGCTCACATGGATGCATTCGCTTGGGTAAATCGAGATAGTTACTTGCCCCAAGGGAGTCGAGGCTTGAAGGCCGTCACAGTTGCAAAGCTTGGTTATGATCCGGATGAGCTGGACCCGGAGCTCATGACCCCCTACGCAAGCGAACGACCGCAAACTTTGGCCGAGTACTCAGTTTCAGATGCTGTTGCGACTTATTACCTCTACATGAAATATGTTCACCCTTTCATCTTCTCTCTTTGCACCATTCTTCCGCTCGGACCAGACGATGTCTTGCGGAAGGGAACAGGGACTCTTTGCGAGATGCTACTGATGGTTCAGGCCTACATGGGAAATATCGTACTACCGAATAAGCATCAAGCTCCAAAAGAAGCCTTCTGGGACGGACATTTGCTCGAATCCGAAACATACGTTGGTGGTCACGTTGAGAGTATAGAAGCCGGCGTCTTCCGCAGCGACATTCCCTGCAACTTTGCCATTGATACGAAAGCTATCGATGAGCTTGTGCGAGACCTGGATGCCGCCCTGAAATTCACCATCACCGTCGAAGAGAAAAAGTCGATGGATGACATTGATAACTATAATGAGGTAAAACAGCAAATTATTGACAAGTTCGTGCAGCTCAAGGACACGCCCAACCGGCATGAGCGTCCATCAATCTACCATCTCGACGTTGCTTCCATGTATCCGAATATCATGACGACCAACCGTCTGCAACCAGACTCGATGATTCAAGAATCAGACTGCGCTGCATGCGACTTCAATCGGCCTGGAAAAACATGCGATAGGCGGTTACCATGGGCTTGGAGAGGGGAGTTCCTGCCCGCCAAACGAGATGAGTACAATATGATACGGCACGCCCTAGAGAACGAGCGTTTTCCGGGCAAAGGTGCAAATTCTCTGGCACGGACCTTCCAAGATCTTTCGCTCGATGAACAAGCAAGCATGGTGAAGAAACGGTTGCAGGATTATAGCAAAAAGATTTACCACAAGATCCACGATGCTCGAACTATAGAGCGAGAGGCCATCATTTGCCAACGTGAAAATCCGTTTTACGTCGATACCGTCAGGACCTTTCGTGATCGAAGATACCATTTCAAAGGGGAGCAAAAGGTCTGGAAAGGGAAGACTGAAGCGCTAAAAGCATCTGGTGCGAGCGCGACCGAGGTCGAAGAGGCCAAGAAGATGATCACGGTGTTCGATTCGTTGCAATTAGCGCACAAGTGCATTCTCAACAGTTTCTATGGCTATGTCATGAGGAAAGGCTCAAGATGGTATTCCCTGGAAATGGCTGGTGTGACATGTCTGACTGGAGCTCGCATCATCCAGATGGCGAGGCAACTTGTAGAGCGAATTGGTCGCCCGCTAGAACTTGATACTGACGGTATCTGGTGCATCCTACCTGCAACATTTCCCGAGAACTTTGCATTCAAGCTCAAGAATGGGAAGAAATTGGCCATTTCATATCCTTGCGTGATGTTAAACCATCTTGTCCACGAACGATTCACGAATCATCAGTATCAAACCCTCGTCGATCCTGCAGCCTTCAGATATGAGACCCACAGCGACAATTCCATCTTCTTTGAGGTCGACGGTCCTTACAAGGCTATGATACTTCCTTCTTCGAAGGAAGAAGACAAGAATTTAAAGAAGCGTTATGCCGTCTTCAATCACGACGGCAGCTTGGCCGAGTTGAAGGGTTTTGAGGTGAAACGGAGAGGAGAATTAAAGCTCATTAAAATCTTCCAGACACAAATCTTCAAATTTTTCTTGGAAGGCTCTACATTGACCGATACCTACGCTTCCGTTGCTAAAGTTGCAAACCGCTGGCTTGATGTGCTCGACAGTCATGGTTCGACTTTGGCAGATGAAGAATTGATTGATCTCATTTGTGAGAACAAGAGCATGGCGAAGACTCTTGATGAATATGGTGCACAGAAATCCACCGCAATTACGACTGCAAAGCGTCTTGCAGAATTTTTAGGGGAGCAAATGATCAAAGACAAAGGCCTCAACTGCAAGTTTATTATATCCTCTCGACCTAGGAATGCACCGGTAACAGACCGAGCTATTCCGGTGGCCATCTTTTCTGCTGAAGAGCAAGTCAAGCGCTTCTTTTTACGAAAATGGCTGCGAGAAGACCCTGCGGACATGGATCCACGAACGGTCATAGATTGGCCATATTACCTTGAACGCCTCGGTTCCGTCATTCAAAAGTTGATCACCATTCCCGCCGCCCTACAAAAAGTCCGCAATCCAGTTCCAAGAGTTCCACATCCTGACTGGTTAGATCGAAGGATCAAGGTCAAGGATGACATCTTCAAACAGACGAAGATGACGGACCTTTTCGAGGCCAAGAAGCCACTGAGTGATATTGATCAAAACATTGTCGCCTACCGCAACGTCGATCTTGAGGACTTCGGTGCGACGTCTAAAGCTCCGAAGACAACTAAAGGCCAGGTGACCAAGATGAGCCAGAAGAAGCGAAAGTCTCCCGAGCCCGCCGTTGCTCCGACCGACCCTTACGCCAGCCTGCCAAAGGTCATGCCGTCTATTATTGAGGACTACCAAGGTTGGCTGGGGTACCAGAAGAAGAAATGGAAGATTCAGAGACAAGCTCGGGCACGTCGGCGTCAGCTCTTCGGTGAAAAGCGGCCAGATGCTACGGATGGGATTGGGAACATATTTAGGAATCAAGCTGAGATGCTGTATATCAGCACTTGGCAGATCCTACAGCTACAAGAGACCAACACGCCTGGTGAAGTCAAAGCATTTGTGCTTATCGACAAAAAGATACAAACTCTGAAGATTGTTGTGCCGAGAATACTGTATTTGAACCTCAACAAAGAAGAGTTGCCGAACGTCAGCATTGTGGGTTGTTCGGTCGAAAAAGTGACTGGATACACGTTGCCAAATGGACATCCAAGCGTTCATCTGTTCAAGTTAAGCATGCCGGAGCAAGTCTACGTCTCAGAAGCGCCGAAGTTAAATACACTATTCAGCCATCCGAGTGTAGAAGGCGTCTACGAGAAACAGGTTCCGCTCAACGTGAGAGCTATGCTCGAGCTTGGCAGCGTCTGCACTTTTGATGAAAAGCAGCGAGGTGTGCTTGGGAAGGGTCTTGAGCAAGGATTTGACCTGTCTTCGCTCAGGAAAATGCCGATTAAAGATTACTTGCTCAAAGCTCCTTTGTCCTATCTGTACCTCTACCATGTCGTCGCTGGCGAAAGGCAAGTGTTTGCGCTTTTCTCAAGCTCAAAAGACACAGCGCATATTGTGGTCCTAAACAAAGCAAAGGAGGGCATCCCGAACATCGACAGAATCTACCGAGAACTGCTTGCACAGCGACTGGAAGAATCGAATGGCGAGCCATGGCAGGAGTGTTTTGACTACCAAGACGACATCCATTTCAAGGTTACGCAAGTCACCACGAAACGTAAAGCACACCTCGAAGTTGGAGATGCTGTCAAGAAGATGCAGAAAGAGGAGACTGGTCCACTGATGCTTGTCATCCAATCTCACCAGCGGATGTTGATACACGAAGTACCAATTTTGAAGAACCTTCCACACTTACAGCTGACAGCAGAAGAGGAGGACAAGCAACTGCCGTCTTTGGGTTGGCAATCTTTTGTTGCTAAGCGTCTGGTAACGCGGTATCTAAATCTGGGAGCCTGGATTTCCCATCTTACTGAGCTCGCTCGATACGGTGATATACCTCTTTGTCATTTTGAAGGCGAAGATCCCCGCTTCTTAATCGATGTCGCGTATGCCAGGCGATTACAGAGAGAGAGGGTTGTGCTGTGGTGGTCCGCTGGACCCAAGCCGGACCATGCCGGACACGAAAAGGATGATATCACCTCAGCTCTGGAAACGGTCGACATGCCTTCAGTCAACGATGCAGGCACTTATTCTTCAGTCTGTATTGATCTCGAAGTCCGGAACCTAGCTATCAATACGATCCTATCTTCCTCGATCGTCAACGAAGCAGAAGGAATAGACTCGGTCGCTTTTAATCCAGCTACTCCCACAGAGCAAGGCACTGACACGGTGAAAGCCATCTATTCTGAGAATGCTTTCGCGAGTGCTGGCATCACAGTTCTTCGTGAGATGGTCAAGGCATGGTGGACAGAGGCCTGCAGTAGTAAAGCAAGCAACACCATGGCAGATGTCATGGTCCAGCATCTTGTTCGTTGGGTCGAACATCCTGGCTCCTTCCTTTACGACCGCTCATTACATTATTATGTCCAAATGATGTCAAAGAAGGCTCTTCAGCAGCTAATGTCCGATTTCAAGCGTGTGGGATCACACGTTGTCTTTGCGAGCTCGAACCGGTTGCTCCTTCAGACTACAAAAGCTGAGGTAGGCAACGCGTACGCGTACAGCCAATATATCCTGAAGACGGTCCAAGCTAAGCCGTTGTTCAACTTCATCGACTTGGAAATCAAAGAATACTGGGACTATCTCGTTTGGTATGATGAGTTCAACTACGGCGGTAAAGGCTGTCAGCAAGTCGTTGAAGCCGAGAAGCAAACTCTCGACACCATAATGCACTGGCAATTCGCCACCTTCCTCCCTCCAACTCTCCAACCCGTCTTCCATAATTGGGTCGTTGAATTCATCGGCCTCATGCACATCCGCAAACGCCCTCAAGCGTCCTCGGATGGCTCCATTCCGCGACCAACTCAGATCTTCAAACCTCTCACTATCGACCCCGACGACGACACGAAAGCTCCCGTCCTCGCTTCTACATTCTCCAAACCCCTGCAGAAACACATCACCGCCCTCCTCCGCCGCCAAAAGACCGAACTCCTCCACCCCGACCTCGCCTCCGACTGGGCCTTCCCCAACCTCCCCGGCTCCCACCTCAACCCCCCCACTTCCTCTTCCTCCTCCTCTTCCTCCCGCGCCCGCAACCCCACCCTCGAGCTCGTCAAAACCCTGACCCAAGTCCTCAGCCTCGACCGCACCATCCCGCTCGAAACGCGCCGGCTCCGTCGGGACCTGCTCGCGCTCTTCGACATCCGCGAATTCGCGGCCGAGGCGACGTTCGCGAACCCGGCCGCCTCGCTCTGGCTGCGCGGCCTGCTGTGCGCCGAGTGCTGCGCCCCGCGCGACGTCGACGTCTGCCGCGACGAGGGGATCCGGCCGAGCGTCGGGCCAGATGGGAAAGTGGTGCTGCCGCGGTGGAAGTGCGAGGCGTGTGGGGTGGCGTATGATCGGTTGGCGGTGGAGGAGCGGCTTGTGGCGGATGTGCGGGGGTTGGTGGTGCGGTGGGCGACGCAGGATGTGCGGTGTGGGAAGTGTGCGAAGGTGCGGGTGAATGAGTTTATGGAGCATTGTAGTTGTGCGGGGGAGTGGGTCGGGACTGTGAAGAGGGAGGAGATTAAGAAGAAGGTGGTGGTTTATAGGCAGGTGGCGGAAGGGTTTGGCTTCAGGATGTTGAGGGATGTGGTAGAGGAAGTAGGTGCGGGATTGTAGATTGGGGAATATTAATGAATTTGGGTTTGAGGGAGCGGCGTTAGATTTCGGGATATTGCATGATGCACTGAGGGGTTGATGGTCTGAGGATTTACATCATGGCATTGTATAGCTCATATTACTGGTTTGAATCATGGTTCGATTCAAGGTTCCTTCAGTCCATAAGTCCATTACCGAGAAGTCGTCTATTCGGTCGCAAAGCAAAAAAAAAAGTATAAAAAAAGGAAGTCAAATTTGTGACCATCATTGCTTCAGCATTCATCCCTCCTCTTCTTATCGCCCACTCTCATCTCTTCCGGTTGCTCCTCTGAAATTAATTCTGACAGCAGCAACAAAGGCACGAAAAGCAATCAGCCGGCGTGCACCAGAATTGGCCACAGCAGCACCTTTTGCAACTTCGGTCCGGGCAGCATACGACTCTATGGTGCTTTTGCTTCTCGTCTGGGGCTCCACCAGGCTGGTATTCCATACCGTTCGGACCCGGAGGTGGTTGGCCCATAGGCTGAGGCTGGCCGTAATCTGGGGCGGGAGGAGCAGCGTTGCTGACTGGGGGCTAGAGAGAAGGCATTAGCTCTGGTAGGCTGAAAATTGAGATTGTCATCGAGGTAGGTATACGTTGTTCATTGTAGGTTCTGCGAGCAAAAAGGGGCTTCCTCCGAGCGGTGGAGTGAATTCGCAATACAGGAAGCACCTTGATAAAATGGTGCGAGGTAAGTTGGGAATTCGTGTAGCTATGCGGGATAATTCAATCCGCTGAGCACAAGCGGATCGAAAATCAAAGGATCCGGAGGTTTTTTATCTCGTCATGAGTAATACTCATCTCAGGTTTGAGTGGAAGGTGATACAGAGGTGCCTGTGGTGGGAAAAACCAAGTTTGCTGAGCACCCCAGACTGCGGGCCAGGTATCTGAACATCTTTAAACACGAGCAAGACATAGTAGCGATATACCTGAGCATTCAGCGCGTTGGGTCCTGCGAAGACAGACGAGAACCAACACTTTGCATGGGTGTGGTTTGAAAGTTGCTGTGCCGTTGTTGTACAGCAGCTTGTGACGTCAGATTCTGTGGTTGACATCGCTCTGCCACCCGAGCCGGGCCTTCAGCTGAAGGTTGAGCCTCAACCCGCAGCGAATCAGTTGCTCTGGAAGAATTCTGTCGACCCGATCCAGCGATTTTATGAGGTGATTCATCTAATTCTTGGCAGCACAGAGGTCGTCGTAATTTATAACCGTCTTCGGAGCGAATGAGAACTCGAAAACTTTGTTGCTCTTCGCGCTCCGGTGGCTTCATGTCTACCAGCACACCAAGTACATCCCAGGAAGGATAGATTGGATAGACAAGGATCAGTCGCTGTCTCAATCTCCGATTAAGCGGTAGCTGAATATCTCGAAATCTCCCTGGTGATGTGTAATTGGTTCCGTACGAAACGACCAGTCTCATTTTATGCTTAGTATAATCTCTCGCACGTTCCTGGAAAAACATAAATATTACGGGTTTAGAAAATGTGGAGAAGGACGTGGTTTATTTCTGGCACATGGTCGCGATTAAGATACCTATATAAGGCACTAAGAACTGCGTATATCAACAAATTCACAATTTGGATCCAAGCTCCTTGCTTGCCCTTTCGCGGAGCAACCTCTTCAGAATCTTTCCACTAGCAGTCTTTGGAATGGCGTCGAGAAATGCCACGCCGCCATCCAAGCGTTTGTAACTCGCCAGTCGTACTGCCAGATATTGCTGAATTTCAGACTCTGTCAAAGCCGAACCCTCTGGCCCTGGCTTTCGCACAACATACGCCCTCGGGAGTTCCGAGCCATTCCTTTCGAACTTAACCCCTATAACCGCTGCGTCTACAATCCCAGGATGGCCCAATAAAATGCCCTCAAGCTCCGCTGGCGCCACCTGAAAAGCTCGCACCTTGATCAACTCTTTCTTTCTGTCAACCAAATACCAGAAGCCATTTTCTTTGCTCCTGTAGCCCACATCTCCCGTATGATACCAGCCTTCCTCATCCCAGTCTTTTCTGTTCACTTCTCCATTTCCTTCTAGGCTCAAATAACCGAGAATGATGCCTGGTCCTCTGACACAGATTTCTCCTCTCAGGTCGTATTCGCTTACGTCTCTTCCGGTATCATCAATGATCTTTGCATCCATATTTGGCAAAAATCGTCCCACACTTCCGGTCTCATCACGCTCGTTCCATAGAAACCCCGTTGCTACGCAAGACGTCTCTGTCATTCCCCATAACTGCGTGAACGGCGTTCCTGGAGACAACAAATTGATAAAGTCACGCTGAGGGCCCTTGTCTAATGGCGCTGCACCACAAACGACATACTTCAGCCCTGCTAGCCCCCGTTTATATTTTTCGACAAGTGGTCCGGCGTTCAGGACTGCAATCACTTGCGGGGGCACAATGATCAAATCCGTAATCTCATACTTTTGAATAGCAGCAAGATAAGGTTCCAGACCGAAGCGCCGCTGGACGTAGCATTGTGAGCCCTCTTTGAGGGTGGATGTGTGTACAAGAGGCGCGACAGCCGCATGGAACATGGGTAGTGGGATGAGACGACGGGAAGGCCAGGGGCGTGGGTGATGTGCCCATTGGGTTTGGTGCTGATTGATAAAGTTGCGATGGGAGAGCATTGCTGGTTTGGGAAGGCCAGTTGTTCCGGACGAGAAGAGACGCATGGCTTCCGTCGAAGACTGGGTCTGCAGGTCGTCGAAGCGGACCCAGTCTTGCTCGCCAGAAACAAGTAGAGAGCGCCATGATGCGAAGCCCAACTTTGAAGGACCGGGAGGGGAGCTTGCAAATTGGGCATCCAAAATGACAATTGAGGATCGAGAAATGTTGTTCTCTTTCGCAGCACTGAGCAACGAGTCTAGAATTTCTGGCTCAGAGAGAAGGAATCTGGCCCTTGATGCCCGAAGATGGTGTGCGAGTTCAAAAGGCGTGTATGCCGGGTTTGTGCCTGCGAAGATGCCACCAAAAGCTATAACACCGAGTACTAGGATTGGGTAGTAGATGCTATTGAATCCATGTATTACTACGCAGTCTCCAGGCCTAAGACCAGCGGCTCGGAAACCAGCGCAAAGGCTGCGTATAAGAGACTTGGCTTTGCTAGCCGTGAGGTATTCAGCAGGTTCTGCAGCATCGATGAAGATGGGTTTCTCGGGATCATATGTGAGATCGTCGAATATCCACGATAGCAGATCTTTGTTTGGAAGAGAGACTCTTTCTTCCGCGAGAAAAGGCATCGTTCGATAAGATGATGGAGAAGTAAATCAAGATAATGACGCCAAATTACTGCAATAAGTATTGTTGGAGGCTTTATCAGTTCGTGAAGTGCTACCCTATCACAATATTGGCAGGCAAGGCGGACAACGGCTTAACATCTCACGCGTTTGGCTTCCAACCGTGGTCCTTCACCGAATACCTAGCCCACCTCTTGCCTTTCGTCTGAACCGGGTATGGCCCCGTCTCCCCTGTGCTAAAGTGGTCGGCACCACAAATGCCTGGGGTCAGGTTGCCATAAAAAGTCAAGCCTGCTTGTCATTGGGGGATGTCCATCTGCAGCTTGTGTCCGGCCGCTAATCCCGCGATTGTCAGGCGAGTGGGGAAGACCTTGTTAAAACGAAATTTGGTACCGCACAGCGAGCTGGTTTGGCTCTTCGTGAGTCTGAAAATCAGCCAGTAACGAAACCCACAACCCGCTTTCGTCTCAGCCTAGTTTTGTGTTTCTATCCTCTATTTAATATTCGTAGAGCTAATAGCCAGATAAGTCAACACTAATTTAGTAAAATACCAAGCGGAAATAAAACGAGAGCAAGTTGTGGTAATTTATTTGTTGTTGGCCCGTGTGTCAATATCGGCTGGTGCTTACTTAGAGTTTGGGCTTCCAGAAATGCCGGTATGATACTTCCTAGTACGATATAACCTTGCAGGAAGTATTCCTGGTAATATTTGATTGAGGAAACTGCCTTCGATAATTACGCTAGAGCCATTCTTTCGCGTCCTGGGGCTAGTGCTTATCTCTAGGGATTTCTAACAAACTTGTGTCGAAACTCTCATTAAAATGCTCCAGCAGAGAGCGGATTATGTTCGCGAAGAGTTAGTGGACCTTCAAAAATCCTGTCGCCCTCGTTTACATTTGACTTCATCTGCGGGGTGCACTATCAAGAACATCAATCTAGCGATTAAGAGGCATGCAAGTGGATGCCAACATTCCCAGCGAGATCAAGGCTACCCAGTCGTCCCCTTAGAAACGACCGTGTCTTCTTGCGTCGGAAATCGCTCGAGACCAAAAGCGTATCATAATGGCGATGGTGGGCGCGGCTATCGTGAGTACGTAGTAAGCAGCCAAAGCAGGACCGCGCTTCTCGAGTTCGGAGGCAGCTGCTATGAGCTTGGAGGGGTATGGTATGTTGAATGGATGAGTGACGTTTTCGAATCATGATTGAAATCGAATGAAGAGTTGTTGAGCCTCTATCAAAGATTTAGACGCTAGAAGCTATATGGCCTCCACGATTTCGGCGAGGCTCTCACCCTGTTACGCAAGATAAGGAAGTCAATAATTTCATAACTCTTCCGCAAAAGATAGATGGACTTAATGGTAAGACCATAAAAGCCGTTGAAGGCGGAGCACATCACTCGATTGCTGTCACAGCAACGGGAGCGTTTGATCTGGAGCCGCGTGATTTTGGGCTAACGTAGCGTCGATATTCCCAATCTTCCAGAGCAAAACGTTGTCAAGGATATTTGTGGAGGTACCAGTGTCCTCTTTGTCCCATTCTTGTGCCTCGTGAGTCCTTCCACTAAGTTTTCTGGTGGCTCCTTTCTGACCAATTGCCTGGATATTAAAGCTGTAACAGCGGCAGCAGGAATCGACCGTAGCATCGCTGTTACCACTAATGGGAAAACCTATTCCTGGGGCTTCAATGCTACGTTTTGAGCCGGACGATACCATGACAGCAACTCTGATAACACCACTATTGGATTAGCCACTTCCTAGGCTTCTCATTGGCTACGAATGTCGATTATTGGCTAGCAATGTCGATCAATAGTGTGGTGGATTATTTGGATTATCTATTCTTATCGTCGGTCACATGTTCACCATCTAGATATCTAGCTATCTAGCCTAGCATCTAATAACAATATACTTTATTTATCGACTTGATTCACTCTATTAGATAGAATATAAGTATGGGTTCTAGATATAACTATATTGATTAGTTTGATTATTTAAATCAACAAAACTTTAAAAACTTCAAAAAGATTTTTGAGTATTTTTAAAACAAATATATATTACTATTTCTAATATATTGTTAAAATCAAATTGCTAAAGAAATATTATCAAATATTATCGAATTAAATTTCTATTAATCGATTTTAATTTATCGATTTACCAAATAGAGCAATCAAGACTCTTTAAATATCAATCGAATTGATCAATATATCTATAAATCTAACTATCTACGTATTAATCTATATATTAACACCAATCTATCAAAATAGCTAATTTATTATCGAAAAAAAAGTTTATAATAATAGCTAAAAGAATTAATAAATATATCAAGACTATTTGAGGCTTTTAAATCGAATTTGATTTTACAAACAATATTTTTTAAAAAAATTTTATTAATCAATTCGGCAATTATATTATTAATAATTTTCAATTAATTAATATTACTATTTTTATAAAATTATGCACTTTTTTGATAATACACAATATTTACGTCAAACACCAAAAAAATTATTCTATTACTTGAGCACTATATAAATATATTTAGGCTAAAAACTTTTCTAAATAGTCAATAAATAAAACACGCGTTTTATCAAATAAAATTGATATTGAATCTAAATTACTACAAAAATTAATCAAATATAGAGCACTATAATTACCAAATTAATTACAATTATTTTTGTCAAAAAAAAACCTCGATTAATCTTCTAATTAATTTTCTTTTGATTAATTTCTTAATCAATTCTTTTTTGATCAATTTGAAAAACCAACTATATTTATTGCTACAACTATTACTTCGATTTAGCAAAATATTACTATTTTCACAAAAATTTTTTTAATAGAGTATAAATACTTTGAATTTGATAACAATTATTTTAATTTTAGTTTTATTATTTTTTATAATATTTGTAATTGTCTACAAATTAGTAGTAATCGATACAAAATAGTGTTTTTTTGTATATTAAAAAATATTATTTTGACAATATATTTTGACTATTAAACTAAAATAAATAATATATCGATATTGAATTAAATTATTGTTATTTTCTATATTCGCTTTGAAACTATTAATTATTATAATTGTTAATTAGTTTTATAAAATTTAATTAATTTGAAATTAATTATTAGTTAAAATTTTAACAAATTAATAATAGATATTTTGAAACTACTATATATCTATTTACAAAAATTGTATAATAATTTTGATATATTATTACAAATATTATTTTTTTTATATTTATATTTTTTTATTTACTATTATTTTTTTTCTCAATTTAATATAATTTGCGTTTGTCTTTTTAAAAATATTTTTAAACTAATTTCCGATTTAAAAATTTTATTTTATAACTACAAAAAATTATATAATATTCTCGAAGCTATATATAATATATTTAAAACAATATATATAAATTAATATTATTACAATAATTCGAGAAATTGCGTTGACAATTAATTTACAAAATATAATTAATATAGCAATAGCAATCAATAACAAAACTATTAGCGTTTATATAAATATTTTTATTAAATATATAGTAAAAATAATTATTAATTAATCAATTATTTTTAAAACAAACACAAAATTTCAAAAATTTATTTTCGCTCACAAATTAATAGAAATAAAAAATTAAAGTGTTTTTATAATTATTATTATATTGACAAATATATTAGCCAAAACAATTTTAAAAATAATATAGTTTAAATATTAATTACAATAGATTTAAACAACAATATTATAGCTAATAAAAACAAAATAATTGCTAACGCTTTTATTATCAAATTGAATATAATAAATAGTTAAACTATTATTTCAACGTTTACTAATTAATTTTTTATTTATTTATTTATAAATTATATTATTTCGCTATCGAACTTTTTTATTTATATTATAATAATAATTAAACAACGCTATAATAGCACAATTTTTTTTGATATTATAATCGATATTAATATATTTTATAAATTTATTGTAGAATATAATTAGTTTTTTGTTTATATATATTTTATCAACAAAAAATTAAATACAATTACAATTAAAAATATTCAAATTCAATTTAATATCGATAATATTTTTTTGTTTAATTTAATTTTAATTAATTTTTCAATTAATTAAATTATCTTTTATATTGTACAAACAAATATATTTTTTTTATTATTATTAATAAATATAGACAAATTAGAAATTTATTTTGATAATATTCGCGATTTATTGATTATTAAGCAATATTAAATTTCTATAATTTGCTAATTTAGTCACACTTTTGTTTTACTAAAAAAATCTATTTAATATCTAATTATTTAATCACAAATCGAATTATTATTTATTAAACAAAAATTTTGTCGCTTATATCGCCAATTTGACTATTTTGTTGTAAATTAAATAATCTATATTTTAATTAAAATAAATCAAAAAATCGATTTTGAGATTATTCGCTATATTATTGATTATTACTATTAATATTAGAAATATAGCAAATTTTCTAGATAATTCAAATTCAATTTACACAAAAATCTAGTCTTCAATTACTCGATAATAGTCGATGTTATATATATACAAAAAAAAAACTATAATTACCCTATTTTATATATAATCGATAAAACAATTAAATTTTAAGCAACTCGATTTCTAATATCGATATTTACAAATTATATATAAAAAAATATTCAAGTCTATTAAATTAATATCTATTTAGATTTTTTTAACCAAATTATTTATAATATAGAAAAATTCTTTGTAAGCGTTAAGTTCAAACAATATATTTCGATAATAAATATTGCTATTAAACTAGTTTTTATAGAAGTTTATTAATTAATTAATATAGTGTGACGGGGTGGCAAGAACTTGCTTATTTGAGTATGGTGTTGCTAGTAGAAAAGCTTTGCTATTAGGTGGCTACAATGGCAGCCTAAGCTTTTATTTTATTATTTTCTTCTTATCTTGTATTGTTAGATTGTGTATTCTATTAGACGGCAATACGGGTAAACAATATAGATTTTATTTTATTT